>JAHBCN010004151.1:32500-66808 GCA_019359885.1 Listronotus oregonensis | reverse complement strand
CAGGGGGAGATACATTACCCCAGCAAAACGTTGTATTCCAGTTCAGAAATAAAAAAATGGGGGCCCAAGATGTTGGTGTTATGGAACATCCTAAAGGAAACGTTTTTAAAAAAAGGTTATGGTCAAAAATATCAAACTTTCTAGTAAAACCGTCAGATTGCGTATTGCCAAGGTTTAAAAATCTAAATAAAATAACAAAGCCTTTGGGAATGTGTCATTAAAGTGTTCTTGTGTTATCCTAATTATAAAGATTACCATGAATAATTCACAGATAAATACAAGCAACCCCGAAAAAAAATTATTAACCTGACCTGATTTAAAAACAGTTTTTTTATGTTTTTGGGGAAGAGGGATTTTACATCTTATTGGCATTTTTGAAGGGAAAAAATAACAGGAGTTTATTGCAGTATACCGTGACAAACATAGTTTTGTAACTCCAAAAACGCAAAAAAAAAGGGGAAAAACATTGGTAAAATCCATGAAATTGTAACACGACGATTAGCCTTTACGACTGGTTAATTTGGAGTAAAATGGTAAATAAAAAACCAAAAAAAAAAATAAAAAAGTTTCCAAAATCTTGGTAATCTTTTCCCCAATTTTTTTACAATTAACATTTTGTTAATCGATTAATTACATTTTTATAGGCGCTTTATATTTTGGACCATAGTGTTATATTTAAGGAAACAGCTGATAAATTAGCTATAAACCTGGTTAGTTACACAAATTTAAAATATCTTCTAATGTTGGAAGTATACACAAATACACAAGTCAACAAATTTTTAAGTCCTAAATTCGAAAATGATAAGCTAATTACTGTAACACGTACAGTTTTTTTGTTGAGAAAAAAGACGATACGACATATTTTTACAATAAAACAGGGTGTTAGTAAAAAAGTGCAAAAAAATTTGGGGGGTTTGGGGCATGAAAAAAAAAAAAGAGTTTGTTTCTATGTTTGCCAAAAAAATTTTTTCATTTGAGATACGGTGTTAAAGTTTTTTTAAAAAAACTGTTTTTTTTTTTATTGCTAAAAAAACCGGGGATCGAGATATAAAAAATGAAATTTGGTGGGTTTTAAGAGGTAGTTATTACGCATTTTTTGACATATAAAAATTTTGTGTTCATCAGTGGCGCGCGTGGGGGTTTAGTCTCAATTTTTTTAAAGAAAAAAGTGGTACGCCACTGAGATATTCAAATTTAAAAAAATTTTTTTTGAATTCCCTGCCCTTTTGGAAAAAAAATCTCTCTTCCTTTTTTTTTCGTATGAGGCGTCGTTTTTATAAAAAAAATAAAACATCATAAGCGGTATTTTTCTTTTTTTAATACATACAATTACATTAAAAAAAAACAATTACAGAATATAACACTAATAACATTTTAAATAGGCGCAAAGCTAAAAAAATGTTCAAAATGACCCCTCAGATGTAATACAAGATTCAACCCCCGCCTCATTGATTGTCGTATTCCTCAAATATTCTTGGTGTATTTTTTTGTCTCACAGCCGGCTATAATTCGATTCCTTAGGTCATCAATTTTTTAAGGGGAGTGGAATAAACTAATGATTTAAGAAAACCCCAGATGCAAAAATCTAAGGGATTTAAATCCGGCGATCGAGCAGGCCAATGTTCCGTACCCCTACCATCCAACGATTTGGATATACAGTATCTAAATGATTAACGAACATTAATGCAAAAATGAGCTGGTCCCACCATCATGCAAAAAAACCATAAGTTGTGTCTTAACTGTAAAGGAATTTCTTCAAAAAGAACAGGTAACTCTTCCAGAAAATTAAGGTAAGCCTCGCCTGTTAATCGTTGTGGGGAGGAAATATGGACCAATTAAATAATGATCAGTTACCCCAAGCCATACATTTGCTGAAAACTCATGCTGAAAATGAGCCAAAAGACCCATGTGGACCCTCAGCCCATAAGTGATTGTTATGAAATTTCGTATACAATGTCGTCCAAAATTCGCCTCATCAGTAAACAAAACGCCTTTTAAAAAAAATTAGAATTTGAGCGATTTGATGAAGAATCCACTGGCAAAAAAATAGGCGCGGAAAAAAGTCTTGGTAGTAAAGCTTGTACACTTTGGGATAGAAACGGATACAACTGCTGTTTTTTAAAATTTTAAATACAGTGAAGTTGTTCATTCAGTATGTTGGAAATTTTTTTTTCGAGTACTTGTTTTCAGGTGACTCGGCAATTAACTCGAGAACTGCTTCTTCTAGTTGCACAGTTCGTACTTTCGAGGACGCCCCAGTCAGCCGTTTGTTTCTTAAATGTACCATTTTCCCGCAAACGTTGGTGAAGACGAGCAAATAGGGGTGATGGGGTACCCTACGTCCCGGATACAACCCCAGCATACAATCGTCGAGCTTTTCCGACCATTTCCTTAACATCGACCGTAGACAAAATGCATGTCTGAAAATTCCGCATTTGTATAATTTTCCATTTTTTTTTGGCAAAAGTAAAATTAATAACCAACTAACAATAATATTATACCAAAACTAAAAGTTTAATAACTTTAGAAACTTTAAAAAAACGCTAATTTGACAAGGTATCTAAATGTTGACAGTAGCCTACTAGATAAAAAATATTAAAAGAAAAGAAAAATACCGCCTTTTTGATGTTTTATTCTTTTGCATAAAAACGACGCCTCATACGAAAAAAAAGGAAGAGAGATTTTTTTTCACAAATTGGGCAGGGAATTCAAAATAATTTTTAATTTAGAATATCTCAGTGGCGTACCACTTTTTTCTTTAAAAAAATTGAGACTATTACCCGTACGCGCGCCACTGAAAGAACACAAAATTTTTATTTGCATGTCAAAAAATGCGGTAAAAAACTAATTTTAAACCCCCAAATTTCATTTGCATATCTCGATCGGTTTTAGAAATAAAAAAATAATCAGTTTTTAAGAAAAAATTTAACACCCCCGTATCTCGGAAATGAAGCATTTTTGGACAAACGTTTATAGAGCAAACTCCCATTATTTTTTCATGCAGAATCACCCCCTGAAGTTTGTCGAAATTATTTACTAACACCCTGTATTTTATATATATATATATATATATATATATATATATATATATATATATATATATATATATATATATATATATATATATATATATATATATATATATATATATATATATATATAAAAATATATATATATATATATATATATATATATATATATATATATATAAAATATATATATATATATATATATATATATATATATATACAGTATGTCCGCGGATGGGTTAACAAGAGGACAAATGGAAAAAATTAAAAGATACGAAAAAAGTCATCCTTGACAAAAAAATTCTGCTTGTCGAAAAATATGAACTACAAGAGAAAATAGATTTTTATCAACGGGGCGTCTTAAAAGGCAAAAACATAAAATCAAACAAGAGCAAACAGTCTTTTTTTTGGCCTTTAACGTAAAATAATAAATAAAAAACTTGTTTTAAATTTACTTTTTAAACCTGATTCCGATATAATATATATATATATATATATATATATATATATAAATATATATATATATATATATATATATATATATATATATATATATATATAAAATATGAGGAGGGAAGTCTTGGCCGACCAGTTAAACAACAAAGGTAATAAATTTTGAATGGTCCTTTCGAAAATATTTATTTCCTTCTTCAGGTCTAATATGGAAAAAAAACAATACAATAAAAAAAGCAAATCTTTCTCACTTTTAGGTATACTTACAACTAAATGCATTATTTAGAAGTTGGTAACATCAACAACAGCTGAATTTTACAATGTATAGAAACAGGATATTAATAAGTTTTTGAAAATTCATATTAATGTTTCTTAGTTCTAAGCTGATACATTTTTGAAATATTATAATTGTTATTAAATGAAGACTAGTACAGAATGGATGGATTTCTATACCACTTTATTCGTTTCAGGGTCTTTTTTAGTTTAACATGTATTTTTTTTATAAGTTTTTTATTTTTTGAATGGAGTATAAGGTCCAATATTCTAGGTTAAAGTTAAGATATTGTTAACTTAACTGGAAGATAGATTTACTTTATGACTGAATGTGTATGTAATATGCAAAGTTGAAAATTAGTATGGTAAAATTTTTTTTATTTTTAAACAGTAAATATGTAATGTCTTAATGATCACGGAGCTCTTATCTCTCACATAAGAGCATGTGTGTAGTAGTGTATGTCTGTGTGAGTGTGTAGGTATACCCTTTCTGTCACCTAAGGGTAAGTGTTTGTGTGTGTGTGTGTGCATGTGTATGGGTATGGACCGATACCCAAGAAATTTATTACCTTTATATATATATATATATATATATATATATATATATATATATATATAATATATATATATATATATATATATATATATATATATATATATATATATATATATATAATATATATATATATATATATATATATATATATATATATATATATATATATATATATATATATATATATATATATATATACATATATATATATATATATATATATATATATATATATATATATATATATATATATATAATATATATATATATATATATATATATATATATATATATATATATATATATATATATATATATATATATATATATATAAATATTATATTTATTTAATATAAACATATAAACACGTGGAATCTATGCGAAAAACATTAGGATTAGTTGTTATGTGAATAAAAAATATATTGCACGAGATATGATACAGCGACAAAAACGTTTACTTTTTCCTTTTGTGTTCTATAGTTTTATCCTTTTTTGAAAACCAACAGTAATCGCCCAAAATAGATGGGTTCCAGCGTCCATGGTATCGTCCTGATGTCCTGATGAAATCTCTCTCCTTGTTCGTCCAAATTTTTTGGAAAATAATTCAAATGGGAATGCAAAAAATATATTTTTAGAGACATGCGACACCCTAGTGATTCGGTATATTAGTAATTATTAAGTATATCGGTATATTAGTAGTAATTAAGGTTTTCAACAGTTCATCTAGGAGGCTTTTATAGTCTTCATCTTTTTTGTTGCCCAGAATTCTTTTCACATCACGTACAAAACACGTTCAAGCTGCCAATTTCTTTTTATTTAATTGTTCTTGAAAACGGAGATCATTTACGAGCTTCCTTATCTGAGGTCCAATAAATATGCCTTCTTTTAATTTTGCCTCACTTACCATTAGTTGGGAAAATATTTCTTTTAGGTATTGGAAACCAGTTCCTTCTTTGTCCCTGGTTCTGACAAAGTTTTTTATTAGTCTAAGCTTAATATGGAAAGGCGGTAGCAGCACCTTTTTTTGGGTTAACAAGTGAGGCATATTTAGTGTTTGAAGTACCAGGTTCAAATCCTTTTTACTGTAGTGTTCCTTTGTTGCCCTACTGTCCCACAGACACAAAAAACAGCAATACTTTGTAAAACCCCCTTGATGTACTTGCAAGATACCTATGACTTTTAAATTTCCAGATATTCCACTAATACTGTTCATATTTAACACGATTTAATATGGTTGCTAAGTTGTCATAGGTTTCTTTCATTGTCACTGAATGGGCTAAAGGAATAGATTTTTTTTTTTAATTCCATTATGATGTATAACTGCTTTTAGGCTGTATTTCGACGATTCTACGAATAAACGCCACTTGATAGGATCATGTTCCACGATAAGCTTATTCATTAAACCATCAATATCACAACAGACACATAGGGACCCTTCCATTAAAAAAAACTTGATAATGTTACATTCCGTTTTCCGTTAAGTAAAAAACGTGCTTTTTTATCTTTTTTCTGTTGAAGTCTGGAACCAAGAAGTTCTGATTTTCGTTTTGACAATCCTAGGTCACGTACCAAGTCATTTAATTCATTCTGAGTTATTAAGTGAGGTTCTCTGCTAGTTGGTAAAAATGTTAGGTCACAACAGGTGTTCTTAGAAAGTTGTGGATCAGATTCTGATAAAGAATTAGAAGGTTTAAAGGCGCTATCGGTACCGGTAGTTCCTGGCAATGAGGAACTTGCCTTAGCGCAGAAAGCAAATTTGAATACAATATTTTGTTTCTTGCTTTTTAAAATCCCTTCTGTTTTAGTGATGCAAAAGTAGCAATCACTTTCATGGTCAGTAGTTTCTTTTCACACCATAGGAACAGCAAATGGCATAGAATTTATCTTGCGATACATTCACTGCACTAAATTTACGTGACCACTCACACAACAAACATGAGGAGCCCAACTTTTATCTTGATCCACAATTTGGCACTTAAAATACAAAAAAATAGGTTTTTTTACTTCCTCAAATATATATATATATATATATATATATATATATATATATATATATATATATATATATATATATATATATATATATATATATATATATATATATATATATATATATATATATATATATATATATATATATATATATATATATATATATATATATATATATATATATATATATATATATATATATATATATATATATATATATATATATATATATATATATATATATATATCTAGTTTGGGACTTCATAATAAATTGTCCACATTTATAACAAAACTTATCGGCTGGATTTTTGCAACATCGACGACTCGAACTTACCATTTATATCAAAATCGACTTAAACACTTTACTGTACTGTAAACAAGACAGAAAACTAAACTGCAAAAAACAATAAAACTTTTAAAGGTTCGTACAATACTGTGAAAATAACCCCTCTGCGGTCTTGTTGTACTTTCCGGTCCTAAGGCAGGTAAAAATGATTTTAAAGATCGCATATATATAAAAGAGAAGCAGGTACTTGAAAATGGGACGTACCAGGCCATTTCTGGAAAAAAGTGTTTTAATAACTTCCAAAATAGGCATTCTCATCGATGTTTCAAAAATTATGTCGACTTGTGTGATCGGAACACTCTTCAGTGACAATTCCATATATTTTTTAACGGGAAGCATTTTTTTTAACTGCACATGTGCAAGTGTCAATAGGCCCCTTGCACATATTTTTTTATTGGCTAAAAAACCCTTTATACCTAATTAACGTTTTTGCCAAATATTTTTATACAAAATTCTAAAGCAGACTTACAAGCATTTAAAATTCAAATATCAAAGTTTCCGCTAAAAGGGTATCTACGTCACAAGTAGCTGAAGTAGCTAACCACATGTATTCACAACGCCTGATTAGCAGAGGCAACCGGGGCTAAGTATCAATAATATATCTTGTATGAAAGCGCAATGAATAAGATATTAAGTGGGGCCAATCCCTTTTGATTTTTAGTCAGTGGATAAGTGCCATTTTTATTTGTTCATTAAAAAAGTAGAATACTATAATAAGTTCATTTTCGTTTGACAAAAAACATTAAGAAAAAACGTATTGCCAAATCCTGTTTGCCACCTTACGCTATGTTTATGCCTGTGAAAGTTTATACCCACTACTAAACCACTTAAGAGTAACTGACTAAATTTACAATTGTTCATAATGTCACCAAACTACCTTGACCAATAAATATAATTATTATTTATTATTTTTAGCACCTGCTCTACATTATTTAATTTATACGCCAGTCTAAACAATGCGTTTGCAAAAGCAATTTTCGTAAGTTTGTTTTGACTTCTATTGTTTATTACTTCAGGTAGTTCCCACCCACTTGTTTTAAATATATGCTTCACATTTATTAGATTTTATCAATTAAATTAGTATGTGCTTTAAAAATTTATTACGTTCTAGTATTTGTAACTTTCAACTTGTTATTTTTTTATTTATACTTTTATTAAATTATACCTAATGTTTCTTCAATGAATCATGCAAATGTGCAAATGTCGAAAAAGGGCGTTTGATCATGTGTTTGTAATAACGGATTTGAATTGATAAAATTTTGTCTTGCTTCCCTAACAAGCAGGGCCGGATTTAACCTTAGCGCCGCCCCTGGGCACTGAGAAAAGGCCGCCCTATCACCAAAATTTTACAAAAAAAAATATAGTTTTGATATAGAATTTCTAAAGTAAAACTTTTTTATCGACGTATGCGAGAAATTTTATAGCTCTTCTTCTTCTTCTTTTCATATTTTTTATAAAGACCTTTTGGCCTGTTTATTTCGAAGGCTGGTCAATGTTTCCATTTAGCACAATCTTGGCTATTCTTTCGGGGTCCATTCTTTCTACATGGTCCCTCTCTCTTATTGTTGCGCACCTCACTCTATCCCGTAGTGTTTTTCCCGCTATTGACCTTAAGGCCCCCACAGACTACGGTTATTTTCATCCATTCGTATCGCGGCGATACAGAACGGCGTGTTGAATCTTCGAACTGTATTGCCCACACATTACAGGTAATTTGGACCGTTTTTTGTGCGTTCTACGGTTACGTCATGAAGAGAAAGCATTTTAAATAAAAATAACAAGTATGAACATGTGCCGCTGTTCCCTTTGCTTCACTTATGCAAAAAAATCCGTCAATTTTAAATAAAATCCCTACAATTTAGCAGTAGGAATGCCACAAGTCGAACCGTCGTTCCAAAAATCAAGCGCCGACAGAAATTTTCTTCGACGATACGGCACGACGGTTTTGCCCCACAGACATCAGTTTTTGGCATATTTTACACGCCGTTCTGTATCGCGGCGATACGAATGGATGAAAATAACCGTAGTCTGTGGGGGCCTTTTTACAGTGTTCATCTCTGCCATTCTTAACATACTTTTTGTTTTGTTTGTTAACGAGGCTTTGTTGATCTGGGATTTTAGATCTTTAATTGGTTCTTTGCCGCTGGAGATATCCACTCGAAGGTATCTAAAAGTTGTGACTTGCTCGACAATTTTATTATTTACAAAATGCTTCCTTCTCGTTGGTTCCCTGGCAAATGTCATGCATTTTGTCTTGGAGATTGAAATTTGCATATTAAATTGTGTGCTAACCTGATTGAATATGTCAAGTTGTCTTTGCAAATTGTCCTTCGTTTCTGCCAACATTGTCGCGTCATCAGCGTAGCAAGTTATGCTTATGGGTGTTTTGTTGATCATATACCCTATTCTTAAGTCTTTAATCTCTTTAATGATCTCGTCCACAATCAGGTTAAATAGGAACGGGCTCAAGCTATCCCCTTGTCTTATACCCTGTAATATCGGTATATCACTTGTTGTTTTATGATTAACTTTAATTCGGGTTGAATTGCCTGTGTTTGGACAGCATATTTTTTTTATAATTCTTGCCGGTTTTCTTTTTCTTTAGGATGTTGATAATGTCTTCAGTCAGACACGATCAAATGGTTTTGTTAAATCGATAAAACATGCAAAAGCTGGGGTGTCAGATGATAAACCACAATCTAATTAGTCAGTTAGAAGGTCGTGCGCATGGGTAAAGCGTATAGTTATAATGATCGTTAATTTTGCTAAAATAGTGGATTCCTCCAAAAATGAACCTTCCGACTGGATTCAAGAAACCGTAAGAAATCTGCATTTATTGCCAGATAAGTCTAAAGGCAGAAGGCAGGTTTAAAAAGCATACATGGTGTTTTTAAGTAGATTTAACAAAAAACTGGTTAAAAACAACAAAGAAAATACTACTTGCCTATTTTTAAGCCTTTTTTTTAACAGGGCAATATATGTAGAAAACTTCCTTGACAGATTCTGACTAGGAAAGTTGAGAATCTATTGCTGAAGGATGCTTAAAAGAATCCACAAGCATAAAAGGTCATTTGCCCGATTAGTCCAGGAAATGAACCATTTTGCCTCTCAATTTTTTCAAAATGCATAAAATGACTTTAAATTTTGACAGTAGGTAGCGAATAGTCCAAGGATCAAAATCTATATCATGCCGAAGGGCGCCTTTCCCTTGGGGATGGTTGCCAAACCATCTTAGGGTGGATTTTTTTATATATATTTTGACTATGGGAATCGATAGAAAAATAATTTCTAAGCAAAAAATGTTTTATGCATTTTTTTTGTAAAATGCATACTTTTCGAGTATTCGCAATCGAAAGTCGGCTTTTTGCGTCAATAAAATCAACTTTTTTAATCGTTTTTTTTTTGCAAATAACTCGATAAGTATGCATTTTATCAAAAAAACTGTAATTAACAAAATTGTAGCTTTTAAAAAAACAAATTAAATAGTTTTTTTGTAATTGCTGTGGGATTATTACAAACCAATTATCATATATACATTCTAAAATTTTAACCAATTTAAATTGATTAATTTTGAGAAAAATGAAGCTGCAGGTGAAAGTCAAATTTAAGAATTTTAATAAAAAAATGACCTTTTCTTCAAAATAACTCAAAAACTAAGAAAGATACGTAAAAATTACTAAAGAATCAAATTGTAGCTTTACAAATTACAAACATTTTGCTTTTAAAAAAATTACTGTGTGACGAAAATTAAGTGAAATATAAACGTTTAAAACGAGTGTGTATAGACGAGCACTACCTTGTTTCAGCCTTTTAAAGTCACCCCTTTAAAAAAGTAAGAGTTTTAAACAGTTTTAATAAACAGGACCTTATAGCTCTTGAAAAAACCAACAAAATGGTTTTTTAAAGAACTTTTTATCACAAAAACTAAAGGAGTTATGCTTAAAAAACAATTTTTTTTGGAGCATTTTAAAAGCAATTCGATGCATTCTTTAATAAATCCACGGTTTTGTACTATTTTTGGCATTATAATATTGTAAAAAGTCAATTTTTAAGGATTAAAAAATTACAAAATTAAATTTGTAATACTTTTAAGCTGCCAGATTTTTTAATTACTGCTCTGTGACAATATATTAATTTTTCGACGGTAAACATTTTTTTTTAATAAACCATAATGAGGATTGATTTCAAGGGTTGAAATATATTAAATTATTTTTTAAAGAATTAAATACTTATTTTTCAATTTATATGAGCCTAATTTTATGTTACTTAAGCTTTAATAGGAAAGTTTTGAAAGTTTTTGTAATAAGGGGTAGTTTTCACCCCAAAAAAATAAAAAGCGATCTTTAGCATTATGGAGATTTTGAAGCTCAATCCCAAATTTTTATGCAAAACACTGTGATAATATATAAATTTTTTTGAGTAAATATATATTGTTAACTCATAATGGGGATTAATTTTAAAGGGCTGTAATGTTAAAAAAACAATATACTACTTTTTCAACTTACTTAAGGCAAATTTTACTTAACTTACACTTTAATGTATAGTTTTATAGGTTTTAGCAATAAAGGGTAGTTTTCACCCCTAAAAAATAAAGAGCGCCCATCGGCATAATATAGATTTTGATAAGGAGGGTAAGTTAAGCTTAATCCCAAATTTTCATGCAAATCTATGCATTTTGAAAATATTCCGAGGTTTTGCAATTTTTCTAGCTTCGTTTTCTGGACTAGATAAGATTTTGCTGTAAAAAGAGTCTCCTAATTTTAAAATATTTCACAATTTAATTTCTTTTTACGATACATTTTATCCGGTATTCCAAGTAAAGGCGCACACAAAAAAAAATATTTCACAGGGTTGTCTGTGAAAAATATTTAAAAAAATTAAAATTGCAATTCTAATTTTTTAAATTTCATCGTAATCAGTAGTTTTGTACGAAAATGCTGATAAATGGTTTAAATATTTGCTTAACCTATAACATTGGCTTTATTTCTATATTTTTCTAAAAAAGGAAATGTGAGAACACAGATAAATTTTTAAAGGACCTCGTATAAATAGCTATTTCAAGAATAGGTCGAGTACAATCAGAAAATTAATATACGAATTTAACTTCAAAAGAATACAAAGGTAGGGGCAAAAATAAACTGTGGCCGAGCTCTTTAATATATTATATGCTTAGAATGATTGAAAACGGTCTTATAACTGATTAATTTTTTCACTTAGGTCGTTTCTTTGTACGTAGAAATTGACGTCAGAAATATGATACGAATAAACTGTTTTCACAAAGGTAAAGTTGGTCAAAAATATAACATCTGTCAAAATTAACAACTATATATAAAAATAACTGTTAAAAATATGTTGCCTCGTTGCCTGTCAAAAAACATTACCATTACACTGTTAAAACCTAACACGTATCAAAAACATAAATACATCAAGCTCCGTAGAAATATTTTGCAAAATCCTAACTAAAAAGTTGTAATTCTATATAATTTTAAATTAATATGGAATTCTATATATATGTTATAGTCAATCCTCGAAGCTCCGGCGTTCCTAGATTTGACTAGTCAATCCTCAGGTCTGACTTGAAGTATTAGTCAAAGCCCAAACAAATGAAGTTTTTCGGCTTCTGACTAAAGAATTTTCGTCAAACCTAGGAGAAACTAATTTGGTCAGGCAAACGTCAAAACTCAATTTAATGAATTCGGGTTTGACCAGTCAAACTTCAATTAGGTATTATAAAGTCTCAGTTTGTTAACTTAGATTTTTACTTATTTTTTTTATTTTAATGTTTATTGTTGTTATATTGTCAAACTTTAAATAAAAAAATAGTCTTTATTTAGACATGGTGAGGCATTATGGCATTTAGAATTGCACAATTAATACGTCAGGTCTCTTACATTTACAACTAACCACAACTAACCGCAAGTATAAACTTATTTAAACGTGCTACAAGTATAATCGACGTTTGACCGAGTCTGCCAGTCGCTTCTAGAATCGATTAGGCAAAGCCCGAAACAGATTATTTTACTTTCGACGTTTGACTAAAAAGTTAGGAACTTCTAGGTTTGACTAAAAATACTTTAGTCAAAGGCCGAAATTAAAATTTATTTCGTGGTTAGCCGCTTAGCTAGGTCAGACCTAGGATAAAC
The DNA here is from genome assembly GCA_019359885.1 of Listronotus oregonensis. NCBI lineage: Eukaryota > Metazoa > Arthropoda > Insecta > Coleoptera > Curculionidae > Listronotus > Listronotus oregonensis. The sequence continues at coordinate 54,016 of JAHBCN010004151.1, read as the reverse complement.
CAGTCATTCCGCGAAGAGACTGCATATCAATCTTTGACTATGACATATATACCGGGTGGTGCGTCGCCGAGCGGAACATAGGAAATCCCATGTAAATTTAATTATTGGGTCCCATGTACATTTTACAGAAAAAATGTAAGATAACTTTTTGAAGAGACCAATCTGACAAACCCTAGTGCCAAGTTTCAAAAAATTTTAATAAGCGAATCTTGAATTATTAAATTAAATGTAATTGCAAAATTACCAAATTTTCGGTTCAGGTGAAGCCAAACAGACACCAACCACTAGCGAACAATTTGTTATAAGGTTTTGTCAAATCTGACGTACAGTCGAATACAAGGAATGCTTTTTTTCCGTTTCATGAATCTCACAACCATTACATTTAAAGTAAAAGACACGTTAACATTATTTTTTTTATCAAACATTTTATTTAATGTAACAATTAAGTTTAACTAATAACAATTATTACTATCGATCATTAAAAAAATAATCGTATCATACTAGAATTTAATTAAACCAATAGCAGTATCTGAAATATTTTCAATTTATTTTCCCATCAAGCCTATCTGGTCCATTTTAACCATTAAACGTATTGTCCGCAAATTTGAGTCCAAAGCCATCGCAATAAATAATTGTAAATGTTTAACTCAGAAGATCGAAAATAGATCCGAAAAAAAGCGAGAACTGAACTGTTAATATTTTACTAGGTGTGGAAAAATAAAATGAAATAAAATACAATATTTTTTTTAAATGATTGAGAATTACATAAAAACATTAATTAATCAAATTTTCAAACAACCCCCCATTAACAGCCAAGCAATATCCCAACCAATCATAAAATTCATTTCTAACGTTGCTAAGTGCATATTGCGAAATTTTATTATATTCTAACGAAATAGCGTTTTGTAGCTGGTTTAGATTCTCAAATTTTACACTTTTATAAATGACACTTTTTAGTAACCCCACAGAAAGAAGTCATTCGGTGAAAGATCAGGTGACCTGGCTGACCAAAGTATCCGCTACCGTGGACCAATAATACTGCCGTTAAAAGCATTTTCCAGCTACTCTCTAACCATACGGGCATTATGGGCGGGGCAACCATACATTTGGTACCAGATCATTTGATCTTCCCGAACAACTTCTTTCAAGGCGGGTCCAATTTAATTTTGAAATAAGTCCAAATAGGTTTCTGTTGTCAGGTTATAGTCCATAAAAAAGGGTCCAATGATATGGTGTCCGATAATTCCCACGAATACATTTGTTTTTTGGGGATATTGTGTTCGAGTATGAACAATGCGTTGTTCATTTTCTTGGCTCCGATACCGGCAATTCTGAACATTTGGTTCATTGTTGAGGATGAATTTACATTTGTCGGTAAAACAAATATTTCTTAAAAATTGCTATCGTTATTTGCTCTTTCCATCATTTTAAAACAAAATGCCATTCTTCGCTTTTCATCTCCTTTCTGCAGCTCTTGATGTTTTTTAAATTTATAAGAATAATATTTGTGTTTTTTCAAAGTGCGTAATACCGTTGTATGATGTTTATTTACCTCTTGCCCAATAATCCTCGTACTAACCATTTTGTTTTTCTCTACACTCAGTGTCTCTGTTCTCTCTTTCTTCGGTTCTATTTTCGATATCCTGAGTTGAACATTTACAATTATTTAGTGCGGTACCTTTGGACTCGAAGTTACTGACAATACGTTTAATAGTTGAAATGAACGGAATGGGCTTGGTGGGGAAATCAACTGAAAACATTTCAGATACTGCTCTAAAAGTGTTGCTCGCATAATGCCACTTAATGAGGGATACTTTTTCGTCGATTAAATAATTCATATTTTTTTTCAAATACTAACTGTCACTGATTTATTGACATTTTTCCTCATGTCAGGGACAATATTCATTTACCTGAACCGAAAATTTGGTAATTTTGAAATTAAATTTGATTGAATAATTCAAGATTCACTTATTAAAATTTTTTGAAACTTGGCACGAGGGCTTGTCAGATTGGTCTCTTCAAAAAGTTATCTTACATTTTTTCCGTAAAATGTACAGGGAAGCCAATAATTAACCCCCTTAAAATTTACATGGGATTTCCTATGTTCCGCTCGGCGACGGACCACCCGGTATATATCATTATTTTAACAATTTACCTTATTTTTCGAAACAACAAAGTTTCTTGACGGTCATTTAAAATAATATGTTAATGCTATTCAAAGCTCCATATTAGTCGGTATTTATTCTAATTGGACCAATTGAGGTATCTCTATTTAAAAACAATTTACCGTGAAAATGTCGTTGCTTTCCAAGTAGCCGGCATGAAAGGCTAGACTCACGCACATTGTTATCTAATTTTGTATACACATCCGGTAACTTTGTGTTCCATATATTACGCATGAATGAAAGTAATAAAGACGATTACCGTGACCAAAAATGAATGCATGTTTTGCTTTTAAATAACAATTTAATTGACTTGCATTGAAATCAGTGGCGCACCCAAGGGGGGGGTTTTGGGGGTCATAACCCCCCCCGAAATTATAAAAATATACTGAAGATTGCTAAGACGCCATTTCGCCCTTAAATATTTAAATATTATTTTATTTTGCAACCTAGAGCGAGCTGACAACACCGCTTACTTATTAAAATAGTACGTTGCATGTTAATTAGACGTTTACCGTCAACGCAAAAACATTTTTTTTTACAAAGAAGACCTACTTTAGATTTTGTGAACATGACTTCCAAACGCCTTGATATTATGCAGTTTTTTTCAAAGAAAAAAACAAAAATAAATGCAGAACCTAGTGAAGATTTGCAACAACATGATGGTAAGGATAACCAATAATAAAAATAAAATATTTTTTAGTAAGTTAGTACAAAACTCGATAATAACGAATAATTTTATGTTTGTGTTGTGTAATTTAACTGTGTTTGCAAATCGAGAGTCGAACTAATTACTTCTTATTTCTTAAGATGCGTTGGACTAGAAACGCAGCACAGACACGAACCGCAATGGGAGCGTAAAGCAGAAATTTACGGCGGCGAGACTTCAAACAGTGTTGCCGGTATGTATGATTTTTTCAAATTTCAATGCTTTTTTTGACATAAATTTAACAAATTTCGAGTATGTATTTACTAAACTTGCTTTTGTGTTTCTGGGAACTTTTTGAAAATTAGCCGTAATATTTCTTGTTGACTAAGTTTTTAATTTTAGATTCTCAAGAAGAAAACCAGTTAGTGAACAGTTAAATACAGAACCAAGTGAACAGTGGATCCGTATGACATAGCCAACTTTGTAAATGTAGAGTTATCGAATAGTCGAAAGCAAGAGGTGTTAAACAGTTTATGGTTACCGCCAATAACATTTAACTTTCCTTCATCAGGGAAAAGAAACTTAAAATTTCAGGCAAAGTGGCTATATAAATGGACTTGGTTGACCTATTCCAAAAAAAGTTGATGGCGCGTATTAGCAAATATTGTGTCTTTCTTCATACTCACACTGATGTAGGGGTAGGAAAACATCAAAAATTTGGAAAATTATGTTCTGAAAAATTTGACGACTGGAAAAAGGCCATAGAACGATTTAAAGAGCACCAGCAATGTAAATATCACCAAAATAACGTTGAAAACGCAGACATCATTTTGAAAATTGAAACGGGAGTGCAAGACCCTTGTAAATCTGCAAGTAAATCAAGAGGCAAAAAAACAAATTTTGAAAATAGAAATAAATTAAAACCTATTATAGAAACAGTTTTGTTATGTGGACGACAGGGCTTAGCAATGAGAGGGCATAGAGATGGGGAAAGGTTGCTGAAGATTCTGAAGAAAATGAGGGTAATTTTCGGGAACTTTTAAGGTATCGGGCAAAATTTGACCAAACCCTTCAACAAGTGCTGTCTAGCGCTAAATGAATGCATTGTATACCAGCTGGAAAATACAAAATGAAATAATTGAAATAACCAATTGTCTAATTTTCAAAAGTTGGATTCTAAAATTAATTCTTCTCCGTATTTCTCAGTATTAGCTGACGAGACTACCGATATTGCTGGTACAGAGCAAATGTCTCTTTGTGTTCGATGCATTGACGGACATATTCGAAGATCGAAGAACTTTTTCTTGCAGTTTGTACCCCTTCAAAATGTCACAGGAAAAGGAATTTCAACAACAATAATTGAGAGTCTTATGAGTTTTGGAGTTAATATGAGCAAGCTACGTGGTCAGGGTTACGATGGCGCTGCTGCCATGAGCGGCAAGTTTAATGGAGTTCAGGCTCACATTAAAGAATTATACCCAAAAGCGGTATATGTGCATTGTGTGGCACATTCTTTAAACCTAGCTGTATCCAGCTCCTGTGAAGTGCCCGCAATTAGATTTGTGTGGGTATAATTGGGAAATTATATGAATTTTTTATACCCAAAAAGGCAAGCTGTATTAAAACAATGTTTGGAAGAAGCAAACGTTTCTTCTGGTCATGAAAAATTGACGAGGCTTTGTGCTACTAGATGGACTGAGAGGTCCTGTAGCAGTTTTTTTTGCAGTTATATGATGGCATTGTGGTTGCTTTAGATAAAATTTCTGAATGGACAGATAGGACTCAGCAAATGCCGCAAATCAATTAGGCTCTTCAATACGAAAAGTTGACTTTGCTATTTCGTTGCAGGTTGTCAATCAGGTATTTACTTACAGTAACTTTTTATGTAAGCTACTTCAACAACGAAATATTGATTTAAGAAAGGCAACAGATTTAGCGGAAGATACTAAAGAAGAACTAGAAAATTTAAGACAAAACGCAGACAAGGAATTCGGTATAATTTTTTTGAATGTTCAGGGGCAGGCCGAAAAATTTAACTTTTGTATGAATAAACCGCGTATTGCTATTACTCAAACAAAAAGGTGTAATGTAAATGTTGATAGTGCTGAAGATTATTATCGCATTTCAATATATATTCCATTTTTAGATAGTTTTATAAATAATTTAAAAGAAAGGTTTTCAAAACATAAGTCACTACTGGTTGGATTTCAAAGTTTATTGCCAAAGACCTTTCAATCTTTCGATGCCGCTATAAAAGGATTTGAAGTGCTAGTAAGTTTTATAGAAGTGACCTAACAGGTACTTTTGATGAATTAAAAAGAACTTAAATTTTGGTATAGAGCAATTTTAGACTGGAAAAAGACCGCTGGCCAAAAGATGCTCTTAGTGCTTTAGATTGTTGTGAAAAACACGCAAATGCTGCCAAATATCAGAACATTGCTCTCCATACTAGCAATTTTACCTGTTTCCACTGCGGAGAATGAAAGAACTTTCTCTGTATTACGTCGTTTAAAAAATTATCTAAGAAATTCTTCCGAAAAAAGGTTAAATGGCTTAACCCTCTTACATCTATACAGAAATATCAATCCAACGCCTGAAGACATTTTGGATAAATTAGCAGAAAAGCCACGGAAACTTGATATTAAACTTCATTAAGGGTTTGAGTCTGATTTTAAATTGTTTTTGTTATTTTTTTGCGAAAAATAAAATTTTTTTTGCATTAAGCTTTAATTAGTTTTTTTTAAATTATTTTAAAGACTTATTTTTGCACCAACTATTTACACAAATATCTAAATACCTAAATATTAGCAGAATCAAAAACCCCCCCCGAAAAAAAATCCTGGGTGCGCCACTGATTGAAATAGAACAAAAACTTTCGATTTTACAATTTCCCGTATTTTTTGTCAGTAAGTTCATGCTTAGTTGGGTAAAATAAAGTTATTTGCCATAGAATAACAAAAAATTTTGCACCGTGTCTCTACTTTTGGCGTTGGTCTGTTTGTCGGTCATCAGCTTGCATACTAGTTAGGATTTTTCTGGCTTGACTATACAGGGTCATCCAACGAAGACTGAACAAAGACATATTTGTAGCTTTTCTTATATCAAAATGTGAAATAAAAATTTTATGTTATTTTTTAATGAACTTATTCTATCTTAACCGAATGATTTAAATTTGTACAAAAAGGGTTGAATATATATATATATATATATATATATATATATATATATATATATATATATATATATATTTATATATATATATATATATATATATATATATATATATATATATATATATATATATATATATATACCAGAGATCTTTTGTACAGGCATAAGAGCTAAAGATAATAATTATATTAACATTGGCTTTCTATTAAAAATAAGAAAGATAATATGTTGAATTTGTTTTTAGATTCATACTTTTAACAAAAATAAGTATCTATTTATTTCTCGACTATGGGATACAACTGTACCCACTAGGGTATCAACAAATTTACCATTTTTAGTGTTCCTTTAAAAATGTATCAAATACAAAATAAAATGAACTAATGATAAAGTTTGCAAAATAATAATGTGGCAAAAGACAAAAAAATATTAGAAAGAAAAAGAAACAGACCAAAAAGTACAAAATTAGCTCTGTGCAATTCAATATTTTTTAATACTGTTTTTACTTGTAATAAGGACGTGGAAAAGTAATCTATATTTCAGCACACATATTACTGTTTCTTATTATCAAAAATATAACATTTAAAGTAAATCTGCGGTCACTTCGTGCCTTTAGATAACAATGAATTCGTGCAAGAGTATTATCACACTATATGTGTTCGAATTTACAACGGCATCAACATTAGAGTCAAAAATAGGCTTGGAATCAAAAATGATTCTCAAATCCCGAGTATTATTCACTGTTTTTACCGGAGCATTTTTTAATTGATAAACATTATTAACTCGATTTTAATTACGATAAAATGTAACTAATGTGCATTCATCCAAATTCAGAAATAAACCGTTTTTATTACAATATGGCAAGCAATACAAATCGATTTGTAAATTATTGCAATCACTTTTTGAGATAGAGAAATATATCTTCAAATTATCTGTGTGAAGCAAGTAGTCGCACTACTAAAAACAGGACAATATTATTAAGGTAAATAATGAAAATACCGGCCCCAAGTGTGATCCTTCGGGTACACCCAAAGTGGTAGTAAATCATTGTGTGCAGAAGCCCTGGACGGAGACAAAGTGCGAACGATTTTTAATATAAGATTTTACCCTCCCAAAGAAGATCACAGCCCGCCGACCTCTACCGATCCATGCAGGGCGAGTTAGTAATATATTAGGACTGATTTTGTCAAATGCCTTACTAAAGTCGATGTAGACAGCGTCTACCTGATGATGATGTAAGTATTCGCAGAACAAGAATAATTTTATTTCCAGTGAGCGACCCCGAAAAAAGCCAAATTGCTACTGAATGAAAATGTGTTTTTCTAAATTAAAAAAATAGTTTTATAATAGCTTTTTAAACACTTTAGATATTATAGAAAATTTACTAATTGGTCTGTAATTTTTGACATCGGTTTTCTGACCGCTATTAAAATTCCATCATGAAATTATTTTTGAAGTTTATGATGCTTTATAATCGTGATTGACATTCTAGTTCTTTAATTTTTAACTTCTGGAGAAAAATACGTTTTAATTTAGGAAATTTTGCGCACACAACATAGAGGTATTCCCAATGATATATATATATATATATATATATATATATATATATATATATATATATATATATATATATATATATATATATATATATATATATATATATATATATATATATATATATATATATATAAGAGTCATCCGATCTTATTTTATTTAGGATTTAAATGCGTTAAGCAAGAGAATACCATAAAAATTAAACCCAATTAACAATTATTTTACTGATTTTTTTCTATTTATTGTTTTAGGATCTAATATTATCAAAAGGCAAACGGAAAAAAAGAAATTGGATTATAGCTTCAGTATTTGGTGCCATAGTAATAGCTTTAATTATAGCCGCCATTGTTTTATTACAAAATGGATCTGACCATAAAAGTGAAGCAAGTGAGCTAGTGAAAGAAACCTTAAATTTAGAAGATCTTTTAAATTATAAATACAATCCGAAGAGTTTCAACGGAACGTGGGTGTCAGGTATGTATGTCTTACTATTTTATCTAAAATATTGCAAATACATTTTTGATACATTTATTTTGAAAGTATCGCTTTTAATTTAAATTGTTTCTAGTAAGTATCAATTATGTGTAATAGACCTGGAGCCAAGAGGGTTTTTGCATGTGTTATAGGCCCCACACGAGGCTTTGGGGGCTGATAGACAACGTTATTCCCCTCTTTGAATTCCCGGTATGGCATCCCTAAAGTGTTGCTTTTAGGAGGGGTGAATTTTCAAACGTGTAAGTAATATCCATACCCTTGGATCATAGGCTCAATTTTGACTATTGATTTACGTCGTAAAGAAGGTCGCCAAAGTCCGCAAACACAATATGCCATACTAATATGGCGTTACTTAAGGTCCGCCATACTGACCGAAAGGTGTAATTTTTCCACAGTATCGCCAAGTGGCCGCCATAATGGGGCAAACATGTCATTTTAGCAATGAACGCCCCATTATGGCGGTCACTTGACGATGCCTCAGAGGTATGGCGTTTTGAAATCTTTGTTCTCTACAGTTTATTGTTAACAATGATCACGAAACAACAGCGTGGGGCCCATGATCCATGTCCACAGTGGAAAAATTACACATTTCGGTCAGTATGGCGGACCTTAAGTGACGCCATATTGGTATGGCACATTGAGTTCGCGGACTTTGGCGACCTCCTTGACGACATAAAACAAGAATCAAAGTGGGACCTATGATCCAAGGGTATGGATATTACTTACACGTTTGAAAATTCTCCTCTCCTAAAAGCTACACTTTAGGGATGCCATACTGGGAATTCAAAGTGGGGAATAACGTTGTCTATCAGCCCCCAAAGCCTCGGCGTGGGGCCTATGATACATGCAAAAACCCTCTTGGCTCCAGGTCTATAATATCAGATTAAAAATTTTCCCTAACACGTAACATTTCTCAAATATTTTAAAAAATATTCTTTAAATATTTCTTCACCTCGTTCTCTAACAGCCGATCTGTTATAATCTTCCAATTTGTTTTAATCCCAGAAACATTGATAATGGTTTTTAAACATTTGTCATATTATTAAAACGTTAACTGATGTGTGACATTTACATTTTCCAACATGGCCTAAAAAATCAAGTTGTCACGCAAACGTAACTCTCTAAACAGTAGTCACCGCATTAGCGTTTCGTATTTTATTTTTAGAACGTAATTATCTTCTAAAATTTTAAATTTAAAAAAACGATGTAAAAACTAAGCAATCCATACGGATTGAAGACAAACACTATTAGCCCTAAGGAAAGCACACTACACCTCTGGTCTAGGACTAGAATGTCACCGTGCCCCTGTGGACGGCTTCCGGCAGGAATGTGGTCATTCTCTGCTGAACCAAAAGACACGCTCACTCCAAAGGCAACCGCATCGCTGACTCGTTGGCCAGGAAGGCTACTGAGACTAAACAATTTGGACCCGAACTTTTCGTAGGTCTGACAGGGTCTACGATAAGGGACCTCAAAATGATCAAAACACACTCTCATCAGAAATCCACAAGACGATGAGATGAAATAGTAAACTGTAACTTTTAACGCCCAGGGCGAACCTTCCTCTAATCACAGGCGTTCTGAATGGACGTTGTCAATTGCAAAAGCACCTTTTTGGAATAGGTATTAATGACACACCTGTGTGTAGAGGCTGTAAACAGGAAGATGAGACAGTGGAGCACATTCTTTGTAACTGCCCTGCACTCTCGTCCAAGAGAAGATCCATGCTGGGCGAGTATTGACTTTTCTTGACTGACCTTAAGGGAAATTCCTCTCGGCGACGTCGTCACCTACTTTAAATCAGTAGGATGGGTGACGTACTGAGTGAGGAGTTCTCCTTAGGAGGTAACACGACGGGCCTACTGAGGCCTAGGTGCTGTAATGTTCATTACCCTTCTCACTTTTAGATTCAGACTAGGCATGATAAAAAAAATATTTTTATTTTTCAGTGGACGAAAAAGAATTTAAAAAAAACTTTTGGTGTTGGTGGTAAACAAAAAGTTAAAAAAATATATGGGCAGTGGGATATACTTATCTGCTCACATAAACGAATTGCGTAAGAACTTCACGATGTTAAAAAACCTTTATATTAGTGCCTGCATAAAGAGTTTAAAAAAAAATTACTTTCGATCTCGGAGAAAAACAGAAAATAATATTTTTTTTACACAAACGAAGAAATGGAAAAAGATTTGAGATTCTCACTTGTCTACTTATAGAAAATTCAAACAAATATTACAAAAACTAAATGTGATTGGAAAAATGGCTTTTATATCAGAGTCAGTCAGTGTAATAGAAGTGAAAACTACATTTTATTTGGGATAAAAAATATAAAAAACTATAAACAGGCGCATTTATTTTACGGTTTATTTAAAGCTCAATAAGCAGGTCTAGAAGCATTTGTTTTACCTATATTTAATAACTTAAGGCAGGTCGGTGAGTTTAATATAATGCTTATAAATAGGATGATTAAGAATTTTAATAAATACACCTATGTGCGTATATTATGCTTACATAACCGTCATAATAACAAGTAATTAGGTTAAAAGTCTATGTTCTGGACACACGCACATTAAATTTGCATGATTAATGGAATCTAGAGCGTTAAATCTTTATTACATCATGGGACAGTCATAAGGTTAAAATCGTAGATGTAAAAGGCAGATTTTAAAACAATTTGCACATTTACATTGCAACTTTTTCTGAGTTATTTCACAATCTCTTATTATTCATAAAATTTATTTTATCTACATATACATATTTGGTTTTTACTCGGTGAAATAGCAATTTTTGAAAACGCTAATTGTGTACATCAGCAGGCAAACTCCGTAATTCAATAGAGATAGAAATAGACAAGAAATAAGTTAGAAAGATTCCTTCTTTCTATCACTAATTGGTACTCCATGTTATTTTCTCTAAGTGGCTGTTAAAGTTCGGTAATGGAAATATAGTATATTATTCAACATAAAAACCCAGGTTGCTTTGTGGAAAAATGCACAATTTATGAAAAGATTCACCGATAGTAGCAGATTTTTTATTATCAAAACCTTGAAGGCTTGTTTTTTTTTAACGTTTTGTTCATCTTGATTGTTCCTTTTTTAGAAAAGATATTAAGATTTACGTTACGACATGTTTACACTTAGTCTTATGTAAAAAATAGAGGTAATGCGATACCTTTTTGGCGCAATGTAGTTATAGGGCTTCAAGTAGTTTTTGAAAATTTTATTAAGAAATGTAAGATTTGGTAGGAAAATATACAGGCAAATTATTAGTACATTTTAAAGGAAAAACCAAAAAGCTGTTCAGATTATTTTCTAAAATAGAAACTTGGTTAAAAAATCCTACAATAGTTTAAAGAAATGTGAGAAAATTTTGAAGATAAATAAAAAACCAAAAAAATTATAAATGCTTTATGTTAAAGTGCAATGTCCAAATATATTTAAAAATATGTATACAAATTTTCAATTAAAATCTATTTAAAACACTAATGGGGTTTAAGACAAAAGATTTTTTTATTTCCCCAAAGTTGTTCTTTTCTACAAAATGCATAAAAATTGGGTCCATTTTATAATCTTCAAACCACAGACCACAAACACCAAACTTTAATAATTTAATTTATTTATTTAAAGATGAACTTAATAACACAAAACACTCTAGGTAATTACATGTAATTCAAATAATTAAAATATTACTTAAAAATTAAACACATAAGTAATCAAAGATTTGCAGGTTAGTGAGTTAGATCATTTAAAAAGCTCAAAATCAAATGACAAAATAAGTAAAGCAATGACAGGGATAAGCTTATGTACATTTTCATGGGATAGAAAGAGAACAAATCGTAGCAAGACCCTTGCTGGTCTTTCTATTTCTATACTCCGAACTAGTCATTCGGAAATCTGATTATAGCCCAGAAAACTTGCGGAGTAGGGTTTAAAGAGATTTTCTATTATAGACAGGAAATTTCTTCTCTATGGTGTTACGGAGTTTGCCTGCAGTTTCACGTCTTTATAAGAATTAGACGCTCAATAAAAATAAATAATGGTAGGTTATTTTAGCTGTGTGCACGTAGATATATATTAAAGAAAGGAGCTTCGTATTTTGTGCAAATTTTGTTTGTAGTTTTAACAAGTGTTGTATAAGGAAAAATTTCCAGTGGAAACATTTCCTTGGAAACAAGAATATTTGAAATTTCCGAACGTGTGGAAATATCGAATAAAAACATAAGAATGCGTTTTAAACCATCAAATAAAATATTTCTATATATTTATTATACTTTTGTGCAGTACAAATTTTACACTGGAAAAATAATTTCGGAAAAAGTACATATATTATTATGATTACGGATAATAAAATCTTGATCTCTTGGACCTCTGTCACCGATTATTGCTTGTTGGCTATTGCTTGCTTTAGAAAAAGTTTAATTGCACTTCCATGAAGACGGCATTGATGCTGAATACAATATTTAAGGTGTAAATGATATCGATCATTGATCGAGTTGTCACGGTTTTACATCCGACGTTTCATCACTCGACTACCATCATTAATTTTAATTTTGCTTATGGGCGCTATATTGGATTTTTACGTAGATAAATTGTGCTCCTTATTCTGATTGCAACAATGTATAACACGTTATACTCTAAAGGTTTTTTGTAACCTAACTTATTTCCAAAAAAATATATATTTTTATCGTTGGCCTTAATTTCGGCGAAAGCTTTTTGTTTTTTGTGAAAAAGAAAATTTTAGTACAGATTTTTGATAGAGATGAAGCATTTAAATAAAGGATTTGATAAATACAGTACAAAAAAAATAACGTGTTGGATACATGTTTAAAATGGATACGGCGCTTTTTACTACGAATAAAATTATTTATTTAAAGGGATTAGTCTACTGCTAAGTAAAACATTGTTCTATAAACATACAAAAAATATTAGTTATATAACAGCAAAACTAGAAATTAAAAAAAAACGCAATCAAATAATTTAAAGCTTCACGTATATGGTACATTCGACAATAATTCGTTGATTTCTCGACCGCAATAACATTTAAATGATAACCCTCAGTGGTAAACCCAATCATAAATAAGTTGCCTGACAAATATCTATTGCGTAGGAACCGCACCGTTTTAAAGGGTACGGGTCCTGATTACCTACTAACATCAATAGTTTAGGTTAGCCATTTTGGATGCTCAATAACACACACAAAAATACCTTAACAAACTCCAAACGACTGATAAACTAAGACGAAAAGACTGCTTTATATCAAACACCTGCAATTTTTCTTTAATCTACATAATATAACAAAAAGTAGGTACAATAGTAAATAAAGGAAATTTTAAGTCCGGACCTACATGCGAGTACCCAAAGTTTATTAAGTTTTACAACTAACAGTAGCAGGTAAAACGAGAAATCTACGAATTATTGTGAAATGTACTGTACCAAAAATATTACAGCTATTGGGTATTTAGAATGAAGCGGCCCTGAAGACCATCAGTTCTCCAAAAGTTAATTCCAAACTAGTGGGGGACTGTATACAAGCCCTGGATAAAGTCGGCTTGGCAAACAAACTTACGGTAGCCTGGGTACCAGGCCACGAGGGCCACCCAGGTAATGAAGAGGCCGACGACCTAGTCAAAAGAGGATCAGCAATGGAAATGATAGGCCCTGAGACATTCTGTGGAATCTCGGCAGGCCTCTTTAAAGCATCTATCAAGAGCTGGATAGATAGAGAGTATTAAAGCTGGTGGTTACAAACACCAGGACAACGACAGGCAAAGCAGTTCATTAAGACCTGCTCGGCCAAGTTTATCGTAAAGTCGTAAGGATAACGGTAGGTCAACTAACAGGACATTGCAAACTCAACAAGCACCTGGTGGAGGATAGCCTGTGTAGGTTCTGCCAGGAGGCTGTATGTATGCTTGGGTTTGCTGGGCTTGGTGAGGAAAAGCAAAACCGGCAAGATATATGGAGTGGCCAGTGTCAAGACTCTGGAGTCTAGTTAAGAAGACGGGCCTGGACAAGGTACTCTAAAGAACAATAGGAGAAACCACAATAAATCTGGCAAGGTTGCAGTGCGCTCAAATAATCTAATTAAGAATGATGACGTTTCTCTTTGGATATTTAAACACACGCGCATAAGCACACTATTAACAGCACGAGAAATATCTCTTCTTCTACGGTTTTCTGTGTGTCTGTTTGTTAATAATCTAATTTTTATTTTAATTTTATTAATTAGTCATAATTGGTTTTTGAACTTTCTATCATTATAACACAAACTCTTCATACTTAAAAAATATTTTCTATTATTTAGTTCGGTTTGCTATAAAGCATTTTTTTTAGTTTTTTTTTTAATTATAATTTATTCTTACACAGACTGTATTTTAAAAATAGGGCTGTTTTAAAGCAACCTTTATATAACATGTTTGTTTTATTTTTGGCCAAGAAATTTTCCATTATGCGATGGCATATTATGTCTTTTAAATCCCCTTGTATAAGACAAAATTTACTGAATTTTGATAGTACGGTTGTGCGATTTGTTGTCAATATCATCCTGTAATTAAAAAAAAAACTGGCTCTATTATTTTTATAAAATATCTAAAAAATATATATTTTTTATAATATTTATTTTCTTGGAAGATATTTACATAGTTATAACAGTAGTAAATAATTTATATCATTTATTATTATACGGTTTTGTTAGCCAATACAAAATATAATTAGTTATGCCTATCGTTACTGGTAGGTTAATGTTTACACTTTTAAGTATACGTAGACAGAATAATTAGTCTATAATAATGACTTGGAAGGTCATTTGTACTTTTCAAGGTTATAATAACAATAACAGAGGTATGTACTGAGTAGTCCATTTACCTTAAGATACAGAAATTTATATATATTTAAAAAATGTTTCAACTTTTTATCATTATTATAAACCCAAAAGATGATAATTTTATTCTTGCATTCATTTTTTTAAGTAATAATTGTTTACTTTAAACTATTAAGAATACCGCAAAGGACATGGCACACATAGCATGGGATTCTGGCACTCAAACAATTTTTTTTAAATTTGATTATGTTGTTTCTTAGATCGATCAATATAAATATTTTTAAATGGGTCATTTTTGTGCAGGCCTATAGGGTGTCCCAAGAAAATCACTGAGAAGTTTAAGCTTAACTGTTTATTAATTCCAATATAAACGCATAAAAAAAATGAAATTTCGTCTAAATCCAAAGGAATGATATTTTATATATTTTGTTTGAAGTTAAAATATTTTGATTTAACATTTAACACATACAAGGTGGTTCAGTATCAAATAAATAATATGGATTATGCCAACTAAAATGTTAATTTCGTGATATATAGGTATTTTTTCAGAATTTATAATTTTTTAAAAGTTTATTAAGGTAAATTTAATTTAAAATATTTTGGTTTATTGTCCTAAATATACAGGGATATTTAGAATTAAAGGTTTTTTTTTGGTTTGTTCTCACAAGATATTTTGTGACCTATAAAGAGGTACATAGTTTTAAAATCTGCACATTTTCTGGCAATTTTTTAACAGAGGTGTAATAAAATTAAGCTACCCATAAGTACAATTATTTTTGTGTGCACCTACAGGCTGAAGTATCTAGATGGTTTCATTCACCATGTCTCCTGGATTTACCTATATTTTTAGGATAAGTCGTTTTAAAATTGTTTGCCGCGCAAAAAATTGCTGGTGTAAAATTACTTAAAATTTTAAATACGCAAAATTAGCTCGCTTCTTTGCTTGGAGCACAAGAAACTGGCAGAAAAGTAAAAATTCTAAAGAATTATACAAATATATTATAAAATTAACATATTACTTGGCATTAACATGTTTATTATTTCGATACTGGATCACCCTGTATGTGTTAAATAGTAAATCACATTTTTTAACTTTAAGCAAGTATGTAAATTATTTTTTTGTTGGATTTAAATGATAAGTTAGACTTTTTAGGCGTTTAAATTAGTATGAAGAAACAGGGAAGCTTTAACTTCTCAGTGATTTTTTGGGCCACCCTGTAGGCCTGCACAGGAATGTTCTATGTAAAAGATGTTCCTATTGACCTATAGAAAATTATACTAAAATTTAAAAAAAAATCGTTGGAGAGCCAGAATCCATGTTATGTGTGCCATATCATTTAGTTACTTTATTAGTTAGGTATTTATTTATCTCAAAAATCAACAATTACTGACGTATAGTGTTTTAAACATTTTTTGATGCAGAATTGAAAAAGTCGAATTTAGGCAAAATAAACAGAGCGTTTCGTTTAAAAAAATGTACTTAACAATAAAAACACTGTTTTCATTGTTTAGTACGACTTATCCTAAAAATATGGGTAAATCCAAGAGACATGATGAATGAAACCTCCCAATTTTATTACACCTCTGTTAAAAAATTACCAGTAAAAGGTGCAGATTTTAAAACTATGTATCTCTTTATATGTTACAAAATATCTTGTGGGAACAAACCAAAAAAACAATCTTTAATTTTTAATATGAGTTTGTAAATATTTTTAACAAATATTTTTAATAAAAACACCCCAAAGCACTTAAAGAAACCCAAGGCAACGTCGCACTACACGTAATCTGTTCATTCAATTTATCAACGGACAGGTTGTAAAATTCCTACGCGCGTTGAAGCGGCATTGCCACATTATGCTCGCAAAATTTCCTTTACGGGCAAAATGTGGAAATGCGAAACGTATTTAACAAAATAAAAATAAATAAAAAAGGGTTTATGTAGCAAAATTATCTTCTAATTATTTATTTTTTAAAGCAAAATATAGTAATCTATTTATTTTTATGACAATATTTAAATATAAATAAAGAACTTAAAGACATTTTTATTTTGAAATGTTTCAATTTTTACAAGCTGGCAACAGAAAGTATCGAGTTTAGTTACGCGTTACGTCCTTTTCCAATGTCTGACCGTAAGTTCGTGTTTATTGTGTTATCTTTACTATTCCATAATCTATGGTATTACCTATGGTAAACTTTTATTAGATGTTTAGTTTTTTGAGTTTTGTAGTTTTTATTTCTATATTTCCATATATTTTCAAAGTTCTCTGTTATATTTCCGGAAATGTTTCCAAAAGTATATTTCCGGAATTTTTCCATCACTAGTCATAACTGATAATTAGACTTTCTATCACTGTAACACAAACTCTTTTATACACAAAAGCTATTTGTTGCTTTTTATTTCCGTTTGCTATAAAATCGTGTTTTTTTTTAGTTTTTTTTATTTATAGTTTATTATTTAATATGTTTGTAATGTGTGAGAGCCATTTGTTAGAGATCGAACGCTGTAAGAACAACACCGATACGTCACGGTCTCATATGGCAAACCCGTTTAAAACCGTGACGTATCGGTGTTGTTCTAACAGCGTTCGATCTCTAATTCATAATATATATATGCATCGGAGATATGTTAAATTTTATTTTAAAATGTTTTCATTATTTGAATAAGGCAAAGCCTTTGGCAAATCACGTTATTTAAGTGTTAAATTATAATTTTTAAATTATTTTGTATTTGTTTCACCACGCCCCAGTTGCAATTTTAATTTCTATACACGAACAACTTCCATTCAACACTTTTCAAAATGATGTAAATTCATTGTTAACATTTTATGCCAGTTATAAAATCTTTATGGGCAATATATCCTAGTCACCGATATATGATTCGGTTTCACCTTATAGCGTGATAAAGCCTAAAATAATTTAAAAGAAGCCAAGAGCGGTAGACATATCGCGTGCTGCTTAGCAGACATAAATTTGTGTTAAAAATATTCCGAAACTTCGCCATAATTTTATTCAGTTAGATAAAATCATTAAATAAAATAGCTGTAATCACCGCAGTCTATTAATCAATGCCGCTTCTTATTTAATTTTGGCTCTTTTTTGGGTAACGGATAGGTTGTCATGACGAATTACTTTTAAAAATAACTTTTGGTAACAAAATAATTAGGCAGAGCGTTTATTTGGAACCCAAAAAATATTTTCTTTGATAAAAAAGCACTTAAAATTAGATAATCGGTCCTATTTAGTAGAAAAACTTTATGGTAGGAGAGACCAAGCCGGAATTTTGGGATTTACTCAAGCAGTTAAGCATGGCAGAATAACATAAGGAGGGAAAATTTGCACCCTGTTAAAAACCCCCACCATACATGAGCCCTTTATATAGGGTTGGAAGTCTAGGGCAGCCGATCAGATTAGTAAAAAAAATCAATCAATAGAAAAACTCGAGCGCGTCAGATTAAGACAAGGTGAGTTAATTACATGCAGAAAAGTGTGCATTTCAATAATCTGACGATTTGAGCGTGACATTAGGAAATGGAGAGTCACAAAGTTGCAGAAAAAAGAAATCACTTAAGGATTACGGAAATAATATAATCTGCCAATTTTTACAAACTAAAGTAGCTAAAATCACCAACAAAGTGTAATGCGTGCAGCTGCCGAGAACTATGTATTTCCCACTCCGCGCCTCTTTACCCTCCTTACTCTTTCTTTATCTCTATATATATTTACTACCATTATATATTATTAAATAGGCCATAACTTTTAGTTGCGTCCAAAATGCCAATTTTTTAAATAGAAGCTCCTTTACAGTTAACTTAACTTCATTCTCAATATCTGTCGCGCTCGAATATATTTTTTTTGCAAACCGGCAGATTAATATTTCTCCGTTATTCAACAAATGACAAAAAACAAGTTGGGAGCATACACTATTAATATTTGAAGAGCCCAAGTATAGTTGGATCATTTTTAAATGAAAATTCGGCTCTTTGAAAAGAAATGAAAAACCTAAAAAGTAGCAAAAAAGATTTGGTTTGAACTGCGGCTGCCTTTGCTTTGTATAATGTGCCTCTTCCCGCACGTGTCTGATAAACCATATAAAAGCAAAAGCGACCGACAATAAAAATTAAACCTTTTTGCTACTTTTTATGTTTTTTTTTTCAATAGGCACCGAATCTTCATTTTAAAAATGATCCAACTATACTTCTTTGTGACTGTTTTTTTTACATTTTTGAAAACCTGTACACGCTTTCCTCACCAGTGAAAGGTCATACACCATATAAATGACAAGTTCTTTATTCCATCGATAAAAAGTACGCTGAATTTATGCGCTGAACGTCAAATGACGTCATGAGAAGTTCTGATGGAACGAATTAAAATTAAATGTTTAAAAACGCTTTGCTTTCTGTTTTGCAACTGTCAATGCTCAGCTGATTGTTGTGTTTCTCTTCCGTATTTATTTATATTTTTTTGTTCAAGTATTTTATAAAAACGCTTTGATGGAATCCATTGGACTTTCTAGTGGTAGTTTATAAACGGCTTGATGAATAAGCGCTTAATGCGCTGGATCCATTGATGCATTTAAAAACTTGCCCAAACTTTATTTCTTTTTAGCATCTAATCTTCACAATCCAATTGGTCCCCACGACGTTTGAGTAAATCCATATTTAGCCCCTTGGGGGAGCCCAAGAGGTTAAATATTGATATAAAAAAACTGTCGACCGACATAGGTATATTTATATTAAATTTAAACTTGGATGTAATATTTTATTAATTATTAAACTGGCTGCAAGAGTAATCTTATAGGGATGGTTTTACAAGTTAACACTTAAACATTTATTTTTTCAAAAATTAATGAAGAAAAAACCTTTTTTTTTTGTTTTTCTGTTATGACTATTTATAACCCTGATTTTATCGATATTTTAAACCAAGAAAGCTAAAAAATGAATTTTAAAGGAGACCAAGTGACTATCATTTAAATATATACAGAAGTAATCAAAATTTATTCTTTAACATTTCAGGGTTATAACGCCTTAATACAAAAAATCTATATTTTTATACAAAGTATAGTAAACCATTACGGCCGAGAGATGATCGCGTTGTTAAATTTAGCAATGGACTTAGCAGTTTAGAATGTTTAACAAAACGTCATTGTCATTGTTATTCAATGATTTTAGTAGACAACCTGTCAAAATCTGACATTTTGTTAAACATTCTAAACCGTTGTCAACTTAGCAAATTGTTAAAAGTTAACAACGGTTTAGAATGTTTAACAAAATGTCAGATTTTAACAGGTTGTCTACTAAAATCATTGAATAACAATGACATTGACGTTTTGTTAAACATTCTAAACTGCTAAGTCCATTGCTAAATTTAACAACGCGATCATCACTCGGTCGTTAGTCTACTACGGTGAAAGAATTTTACATAGATGCTAATCAGCGTTATCCACAAGGCACTTAATAAAAAACGATTTAAGATATTTGTAACTCTAAAAGCAGAATTTAAATGATTTTAATTATAATGATTGTTTAATTTTTTTTCTATATAAAAAACGGTAATAGAATTGTTATGGAAACATTGTTAACTTTTTTTTATAAGAGTAAATTGAATTGAAAGTGATTTTTTAATGTAAAATTGAAGTTTTTATACGTCAATAGTTTTTATACATACTTAAAAAAGAAATAAAACCACCACTTAAATGTAAAAATTCATATTTTAAGACTGAAATGTCTAATTATTGGTAAAAGTTTGTGACTTAAGATTAAAAGTTATTATATAAATAGGATCCGTTACGTTATTATTTATATAATGTTTCATAATCCTTAAATAAATATTATGACAGGTACAAATACTACCGTCAACAAATGACCAACGGCTCTCAAGTCAAAATAGCACCCATGCCATGACTCGAATATTTTCTCTATGAATACTAAAATACTCGAACAGCGAAAATACCCGTCTTGGTCAACAACTGATAACTGATACCAACTTTGCTGTATCTTAACATCACCAAAAAGTCGTATTAATAAACCTGAATATTTTGCCAACGGTTGCATATACATATGGTTTCTGTAATTTGTAATGGAGTAATTGATGTAAATCCATATGTAAATACTTATGTATATGTTAGCGTTAAACACTAAAATCTGTCATTTCTTGAACTGACTAGTCAGTGCATGTATTGCCGTCAAAAACCTTGTTTGACTAACAAAAACTAACCTAAAAACAGGATTGCTTGCCGACAATACTCTGCTGAATAGTTATTTCATGAACTGACGGATTTTAGTATTTAACGCCGACATGTACATATTGGGACACTGCTCTTTTTAAATTGGTTTAAAAAAAAGCTTTCATAGATTCATGCTCTAGCTCAGAAGAGAAAGAGCCATTAAAAAAAACTAGTCATTCCAAAAGTTAAAGTAGCTTCGATTTTATTAATATGGTATTGCAAAAACAATAAACTTAAAAACTATGTTATATTCACAATTTATAACCTCCTAAATCAAATTAAAAATTAAATAACTAGTTTTTAATAGTCATGAATTTACAAGCGCAAAAAGGTAAATGCTCGAACAAAAGTCACGAGAATAATTATAAATATGAAATAAATACTTGATTTTAATGACCCATTAAAATTATAAAGGATGAATTTAGTTATGTCAAATAAAAAAAAAC
>JAHBCN010004151.1:0-27500 GCA_019359885.1 Listronotus oregonensis | reverse complement strand
TTGCAAAGAATGGTTTTCTCGGACTTTTTTTTTCAAAAATCTTTAAAATTTTGCATCGTTTTTGTTTTAAAACATATGGTTTTTTTTGTAAAAAAAAAAAAAAATACCCCGGGGAGAAAATGAAACGTTTTTTAACCCGGTTTATTTTTCCCTTTTTTTTAAGGGGGAAAAAAGTTTTTTTTTTTTTTTAATTTAAACAAAAACTTAGATTTTTTCCAAAAAAAAACTTGTGCGAAAAAAAATTTTTTTTTAAAATTTTTCAAAAATTTTTTAATTTAACTCTTTAAACAAAAATCCACAAGTTTGAATAATGTAAAAAATTTTTGCTTTTTTTTGACCCCCCCTAGAATTTAAACGGAGATCAATTTTTTCCCTGATATTCGGTTAAAATTAAAAGAAATAGGAAAAAGCATTTATCAAACAAAAGGAAACCCCCTTTAATGGTGGGCCCAAAAACTTTCAATTTATTTTTAAATGCGCTCAAAGGAAAACTTGGATAAAATTCCCCTTATTTTAACTAGGGCCAGCCTTAAAAATTGTTTTAGGGTTTTTTGGGATTTTTTTTCATTTGACTTCAAACGTTTTGGTTTAAATTTTCCAAATGGAATAATTTTTTTTATTTAATAAATTAAAATAAAAAAAAAAATTTTTTTTTAAATTTTTTAAAATTTTTAAATTTAAATTTAAAATTTTTAAATTTTAAAAAAATTTTATTTTTGCCATAATTTAAAACTAAATTTTAAAAAAAAAAAAACATATTTTTTAATTTAATTTTTTTTAATTATTTTTTTTTTTAATTTTAAATTAATTTAATAATAAAATAATTTAATTTTTTTAAATTAAATATATTTAAAAACTTTCAATAATTTTTAAATTCCTTTTTAGCGTAAAAATAAAAAAAATTATTTAATACTTAAAATGAAACCTAAAAAAGTTGTTTTTTTCCTGTAAAAAAAATGGGGGGGCCCCCTCAAGGACCCGAGTTTATCGCTTTACTTGGAGGCCTCGTAATTTTTAAATAACCAAGCTTAGTAGTCATACCTACCAGGATTTTTAATTTTTTTTCATTTCATTAAGGAGCCTCTATGCCTAAAGAAAGTCGTCCTGTTATTTAAATTTAACGTCACACCAAAAATACCTGTGACGACACGGGGTCTGCTGAGTTCCATTATAACAGAAAATCCATGACTTTATTTTAATCCGACTTAAGATACTAAGAGTCAAATTTCAGTCACGTTGTTTTCCAAAAAAATGTCGTGACGAAATGTTAAGGGCCTTTCGTTTTTCTTTTTAGGAACCCTAAAAACAAACCAGTAAATTTATATCCATATAATTTGTATATGTAATTTGCAAATGAATTAAGGCTCTTGACTTGTAGTCTAGTCAAAAAGTGTTCTAGTCAAAAAGTGTTTTCTGCGAGAAATACTTAAAAGGCTTCGAAAAATGTGAGCGATAGCTCATTGGATGCAGAATGCAAATTTTAGAAAGTCGTTTTGAGGATTATTTCTGTATACGTCACAGTAAATAATTTTTTTAGGGTATTAAATATGAATTGAAAATTTTTAAAAAATTATGGTGTATTAAGAACACTCTAAGAAATCTATTTTCGTTAAAAATTTAACTTAAAGTTTATTCTTCAACAAGTTAGACAATTGTTAGTTAACAAAATTGTTTAGGACTTTCGTATTTATTGTACATTAAAAAATTTTAAATAATTGTCGTATTAAATTTTTTGCTTCATGGAGCCCTTTTTATATACATATCTAACAAGATCACGCTATGAAAGGTTTAAAAAATTTAATGTTTTGTTTATAATAATTTTATAACTTTAACAATATTACTCTAATTTTTCATTCTTTGTCAAAGTCATAAAATTATTATAAACACAGGTTTAAAATTTTTAAATTTTTTTGGCGTTATCTTGTTAAGTATGTATATAAGAAGGGCTTTACAAAGCGAAAAATTTATACTACAATTGTTTAAGCATTTCTTTTAATGTACAATTAAGACGAAAGTTCGAAACAATTTTGTTAATTAACAATTGTCTAACTTGTTGAAAAATTAACTTTAAGTTAAATTTCCAACAGGAATGAATTAATTCTTTAAAGTGTTCTGAATAGACCATAATTTTTTTAAATTAATCCAATTCATATTTAATACCCTTAAAATAATTATTTAGTGTGACGTACTCGGTTTTGATGCCGAGCGCGCAACCAAAAATGTCGCGTGGAGGCGTTAAATTAAAATTATAAATAATGGAGATAGAACTTTAGGGATTGGCACTTTTTTATCAGAAATTTCCCCCTCTTCAAGGATATTATTTGCAATTTTTGCTATCTCTTATGGTTTTTGAGTGATCATTAAAATTGAAATGGCTTTTTTTAACATTTTTGTTAATAACGATTGGAATATTTATTGGCATAACAAATCCTCAAAACAACTTTCTCAGATTTGTATTAGGAGCCTTCTAACTATTTTTCGCAGAAAACACACTTTTCGACTATACTATTGGAAAAAGTGTTGAAAACTCAGTTCCGAACGTTTTTAAATTAATGCAGGACAATAAGACACTTCCTGAATTAAAATATAGGTCGGCCTATTCTGTATAGCTTATGTTAATGTAATAATAATATGTAAATTGAAATGCTAGGTTTCTCTTTATTTGATTGTAGTTGTAGATTGGCTAATCCGTTTAACAGTCTACAGGAAATTACTAAAGAAATCATATTACTCCCAATATATTGGCGTGTTTTCCACAAGAGCGGGATTTTCATGTCCGAATAAGTTTGGAGGACAAAATTCAATACACCCAAAAATAGTTTTAATATTTTATTGAAAGAAAACGTCACAATAAAAACAGTATAACAAAATCCAACTATGTAGTAGCAAAATATTTAATGTTTCCTTGAAAGTGTTAGAAAATGGTATGGTTTTAGTAACACCAAAGACAATTGTAGTTTTACTATAGACCACAAAGCAATGCTAAGTTTTTGGTAATAGGTTTTGACGCTCGCTTGCTGGAGCGAGCTTCCATCAGGAGAAAATGCGTTCACTTGCTTCTATATAAACGAACACTGTTGCCAAAGCTATAATAATGGTAACAGTAAGTAATTATTTTAACGAGAAATATGCCAAACTTATATTAATAATAATTAAAACATTTTCTTGCCGTTTAATAATACAATTTTAATTTTGTAAATTTTTACATTGGATGTAATGTCTTTATATATCCGTCTGTTTAAAATTAAACCAAAAAGAAAATGGACAAAAAAATATTATGAAAAGAATGAACACTTTGTTAAAGGTCAGTTTAGTGGATGGAAGTTAAAAGAAATTATACTATTGACAAATATTTTTAGACATTTTCATAAACGCACCTTAGTCAGTAAGAATACACATTTTACGTCCTATTATTACCACTACAGAAAAAACACAGCGCTGAAATAGCAACACGAAATGCAAGACATCCAATAAAAATTAAAATTATTTAACTTTAGTAAATTAGTCATTAATATATTCTTAAAATGTGGAAAAGAATCGATCGGATCGTTCGATTTCGCAATAATAAATGAATATTAAATTTTGATGAATAGTTCCAGTATTTCTTGTTAAGTGTAAATGTCATATAATAAAAATTATAATTTAAAAAAATTTAAATCATATAAAATATCTTTATTACAACGAATTTGGCCTATTTCCCACAGAAATAATTCCTAATCACTGTTTTCATTGTTAGAGCTTTGGCAACAGTGTTCGTTTTTATAGCAGCGTATGAATGTATTTTCCCTCGATGGACGCTCGCTCCAATAAGCGAGCGTCCAAACTTATTACCAAAAATTTAGCATTGATTTGTATGTCTATAGTGAAACTACAATTGTCTTTGTTAACACTAAAATCTTGGACTTCCATTGTCTTTATTTGTTAATTGTTACACAACGTTTCGGTCGAGTGAGTGTATCTCCAACCATTTTCTAGTGATATCAAAAACCTATTCTTAAAAGCTACGACTTACATACTATCCGTTGTTGACCGAAGCTGGACCGATTTTTCACGGTTCAGCCACGGTTGCCAGATATTCGAAATATCGATACTAGGCTTGCTAAATACATTTAGGTTGTTTACAATTATTACAGCTCCTTTAAATTTTCTTTTTTTTTTCAGTGGGTTGCTTTATGAATAATTTCTGCTTCCGACCCCTTGTATGCGGTGTTGTTTTGACCAAGCGTGTTCGGCAATCTCTGACTTCGACGTTACACCTCGTTTCGTTTGTTTTTTTGTGTTTTTTAACTCTAATTTTAAGTGGTCTTTTTTTGGTTTCCCAATGTATACCTCATCACATTCACAGGAAATTCTTTGAAACATTGTTGTTCGGTTTCGTCTTAATAAAAACACTTCTTAGAGTGGTTTGGGTCCACTGGGTGCTAATAGATGAAAACCATGTGTGGGTGTTTGCATGGGCGTAGCGAGGTACGGGCAGGGAGGGCAGCTGCCCCCCCTTTGAAGAGCGGTCGTTTGCTGGTAAACTGAAATTTTGACGAGCTTCATAACTTGCGGCGCTTCTTCTAAGACCTAAGAAACTAACAGGCTTAAAGGCTGGCTTGTGAAATCCAACTATACGTGATGTGATCTCCAATATAATTTTTGTTTATATCATTTCTTACTCTAAAAAATGTTACTTATAACGACCAGGGTAGCGTAGTTTTTTTTTGTCATAGAAAAATGATTTATGAAATGTTTTTGGAAAAAACCAAAAGAACTTTGAAACAGTAGTAAAGAACTTTAGAAGCGGACCGGGTGGGCGGGGTGAGAGGGGAGACAACTGATCAGCCAATGTTGTGCGCCTTCATCGGTCGCCGCTCGCATTCATTCAAGCTATTTCTGATTTTTATATATTTTTTTAATTACTACCCCCACTGCTCATGTGAAACTCATATGATAAAAACAACGATCAAAACAAACAATATAATCCAAGATTTTCTTTGTGTGCCCCCCCTTATATACAATCCTGGCTACGCCCTTGGGTGTTTGCACTATGGGCGATTATGCAAAAATAAAAGCACATATTTTGAGCATTTCTAAATAGCTCAATATTTAAACAGAATTTAAAAATTTTTAACCATTACTTTTGCAAATTTGAAAAAGAAATAATATTATTACATTGATCATAAAAGTTTATGTCATCTATTATCTCTACATTTAGAAACTATAGTTGGAATCAATCATCATAGTTATTGTGGTTCGCATACCCCTTTAAATTCAACCACCTAAAATATTTTAAATCATGAATACATGTCCATATCTTAAGGTGCTCCAAGTAGCTTTGTAAACTCATTAAAATTTATTTTATATGCTTCTCTTTTACGCGTTTTGACCTTCTTTGTTGCAAATATTTACTTTTGTCTTGTATCCTATTTTAGCAAGCGTATTATGTGTTCCAACACATTTGGGTTACGTTATGAAATGTCTTTCTTGTTCCACAGAAGGTAGACTAAAAAAAAGACATAAACTAACTGAAGCTATTTGTCTGACTGTGATTCTGTACAGAGTAAGAATTAATGTTTGCAAAATTACAATTATTATTGAGAGATTCAGTCCTTACACTTTAGTTGGAAATATAGGTTATTATTCTTAATATACAGAGTGTTTCTTTAATATTGCAAACAGGCGGACGCCTTGATTAAAGATATGAAAAAAGTATCTATGAACATATGTCCTAAACTTCTTATCTTTTGAACAAAGAAAAAAGATAATTATTTTATTTTATAAATGTGGATTAACATGGACGCATGACATTTGGGATAGACGTTTATGTTTTTCAAGGCTGTCTTACAATCTGCCTCCCTAATTGTTTTTCCATTGTATTTTATATTTCTTATTTGTATTGCTCACTTTGTATTACAGATATGTATTTATTTTTTTTACTCGAAAACGGTAAAATCTATGAAAATTTAAGGCCCAAAAAGTTCTAATTAAGTAGGGGCCTTACAAACCATTTCTTAAATTTCAAATTCCCAATACCAGAAAAAGTTACAGTGAAAAAATATTAAGGCTTACAGATTTCAAACCTTTTCTAGAGAAACAGATGATTGACAAATATTGTTGTAAGAAAACCTTGGAAAATATAAACATCTGTCTGAATTTCACTCTCCATTTTTATCCACATTTATAAAATAAAATAATTAATTTTTTTCTTAAAATTTTACCGCCCCGTAGTTCAAAAGTTAAGATGTTTGGGATTATGTTAATGGAAACTATTTTACGTATTTTCATCTAACGAGTTCGTCTGTAAAACTTTTGTAATATTAAAGAAACATCCTGTATTTATTTTAAATCCACTTTTATGAAGTCGGTACAATAAATAATGTGAGCAGGACATTTTGGGTTTAAAGCAGTGGTTCCCAAACTTTCTTCTATGGCGCCCTTTTTTTTGAAATTAAAAAATGATCGCGCCCCTCACTTTCCCCGCCAATACAGAAACATTTATTTTACTAAAAAAAGAGGCATTTATTTACAAACATAACATTTGAACACTAATCTAATCTAATGCGAAGTATGGTGCTGAATTTCCTGACCAAGGTCGGAAATTCTTGGTTTTATCTTTGAAAGCTAGCACTAGCAACATCAAGCCGGCTCCGTTTTTTTGTTTTAATTTCTAATAAAATAGAAAATCCTTTTTCACATAAGTAGGTTATCGAGAATGGTATGTAAAATTTTCAAAGCCATTTCCGCGATTAAAGGATAGATGGGAAGATATTTTATCCAAAATGTAGTAATCACCAAATTTTATTTTCGCCAATAAGTCGTGTTTTCAGTCGACTTGCTTGTTCTTGCATTTTTTCTGAGAAAATGTTTATATCAAAATTAAAACGATTTTAAGCAAATTTATGTTCATCATTGTCATGTAAATTAGGAAAATATTGTTGGAATTCATCGAAGATACTTTCTAGATAAGATATAATATATGCTGTAATCTCTTCGTTTTTAGCAGTGTCGTCAGTATTCTCCATTAATGAAGCCAATTTCGGAAATGAGAAAAAATTTGAGAGTGTTTGAGATTACAGTTTCCATATATAAATTTTTTTTTATTTAAACTAATTTTTTGTTATTTTAAGGATAAAAATTTTTATTAATTTTTTTGAGCTCTCGCGCCACTTTTTATGTTGCTTTGCGCCTTCCCGGAGGGGCGCGTCCCTCCAATTTGTGAACCACTGGTCTAAAGAGAATATATAATTTTAACTGGAAGACACGTCCTCTATTTGAATACCATTAGGTCACCCTATGAACCTCTCTTGCTTGTTTTAAATCGATATTTAAACATTTGCATCCATATTTAAGAGTGAATCACTGAATCATAGGTCTCAGGTATTTATGTTAACCTCAGTCCGTTTTTCAATTTCTCTTGATTTTTAAAAGTGTCAACAATTTTCAAAAAAACTGATCTTAATTTTATCTTTAATTAGAAAAGATATTGTATATATTTTTAAAAATAGGCCTTGCATCAAACTCAATAAAAATATTCTGGTATTTGGTTTTGTAAATGGCGTCTCTATTATTGGTAAAGTTCTTGAGGTTGCGAATAAGATTTTTGAGCACAATATACTAACCGCTACCCCTTTACTGCCTCTAGCCTATGTTTGAAATAAGAATAAGCAATTTTGTATGCACTTGACACTGACACACACTGAGGCAGCGGCCAATGTTAAATTATTGCCCCGGCCAATTGACGCAACTTAGGTGATAATTTTGTGAACTTTGGCGTAAGACTAAATGCTAAAACCTCACAAAAGTGTTAATTCATTTATGATTTGTCAGGATTCGGTCTTAGGAACACCTGAACTTGCGAAACTAATTTCAAAGCGTTGTTCTTATTTATTGAATTAAATAAAATATTTTATCCAAATAAAGATTTTACATGAATTTATTTGTTTTGTTTCAGGGAACCAGTTTTTATACATAAATGAAAAAGGAGACGTAACTTTGTTTAATTTAGCAACCGGCTCAACTAGTCGTCTTTTGTTTTCTAATGACAGTGTAAGTACAACCTCAATTTATTTTTGCATACAATTTCTGGTTGACAACAACATCACCACCAGATGAATACAAAGTAGAACATTGGTAAACATATTATGCGAATATAAAGTGCTTAAATTTATATTAAAGTATGCATGACACTTGTTTATCTGATACAAAAGGAATAAAGAAAATAAAAAACTATGGCTAGTGTGAAAGAAAAAGTATATTTTATACTATATGATATGATATCACGCGATACAGATAAATACCTGCTAGAATGCAAATTAGTACGGACATAAGTATTACATTCAGACAGTATTTTCGATTGTGTGCCATTTCATTTTTATTAGGAAATATATTTAAAATCACATAACTTTATACAGGTTTTAACCTAACGTCATTTAAAACAGTATACAATGTAGGCTATAAGGGGTAATAAGAGACAAATTCTTAGAAGCAATATTTTGATTGGTTACACGAGTCCACAAAAAAATGGTGTGTGCTGGGT
Organism: Listronotus oregonensis; assembly: GCA_019359885.1. NCBI lineage: Eukaryota > Metazoa > Arthropoda > Insecta > Coleoptera > Curculionidae > Listronotus > Listronotus oregonensis. The sequence goes on along the minus strand of JAHBCN010004151.1, from coordinate 18,979 downwards.
GTCGGACTAAGATTTTCTAGCGTATTTCTTTCCGCTGAACACGAATCTAAAGTCAAATTGGAGGTCAAACAGCAAAAAGTAAAAAAAAAACAAAAAACCGTTAAGGTACATTTACTGGCAGAAACCTGCTACCACGGAATATTTGAACTACGACTATATAAACTATAAGAGATACAAAAAAATCATGTAACAAAAAATAAATTTTTTAATTGTCTATATAAAAAGGTATATAAACAACTTTGATAAGATGAATAATAAAGGAGATATAAACGAAAATGTAATTTTTACAAAAAAATTTAGTCCGAAATAGGAAAAAAAATGTATTGTGATTTTGGTTTTTTTTTTTATTATAAATCATAAATTTCATTCATTTGAATTCCAATTTGCAATTTGAAAAAAATCCAAAAATAAAAATTTTGTAATTTTTAAATTTTTTTCATGGTTATACCTTGAAAAAATCCTGAAAATTCGTTTTTTTTATTATAACTCATAAAATATTGCATTTAGACAAAAAGGTTATATAACTTAAATTAAAGGTCTTGTAAAAATACATATCCTATAAAGTTTTAAGCATCTTTTGTAGTTTTTAAGAAATTAAACCTTTTTTCGATTTTTTACTGTTTGACCCCCAATTTTGACTTCAGATTCGTGTTCAGCGAAAAAAAAACCCCAGAAAATCTTATTCGACACCCAGCACACAATATATTTTTTTTGTGGACCTGTGCTATTATTTTTGGGTTCCCAATTTTTTAAAAAATTACTGCTTTTAAATTTAGGCTTATGTCTTTTAGAACGCGGTAAAAGTGTCATAATTTTAAAAATTCTAAATTATTTTAAAATATATACATTTACGCAGACATATATGGTGGGTTTTCTTGTAGAAAAGAAAATTTTCTAAACTAATTGTCTAGTTTCACCTCCATTTTGGGTCTTTCTATTTCTTATTCTGTACTGTCGACTCATTTTTCTTTTATATGGATTTGAACTTTGATTTTAATTTTGCTTTGACTTTTTTTTCTTTTCTTTCATTGTTAATTTTATAATTGGAATATAGTAAATAGCATTTTGATCTATTACTTCTATTTTCCTTATAAAAATTAGAAAATTTGGTATGTATATACTATGTTTATTCTGTAATACATGGCAATTTTTTTTTGGGTTTTTGCAACATATAATCTCCTGTCATAGTTCTTAATTATTTTCCATGGTATCCATTTTTAACAAAAACTACTTCGGAAAATATACTTCCGGCGTTCCTATTAGTTTATTTGCTTTTAAGGCATATTTTCATAATAAACAGATCAAAGGTAACGTAGGATATATTATAGCCTGGATGTTTTTTTGTAGTTACATTAGAACTATTTCTAGACGCACGCAAGTGCCGGCCTGATGCGTGAAGTATAGATATTACATGAAATGTGTTCTTGCGTGTCTTCCTCCCTATCATAATTTCGTTATCGTTCTATATAAAGGTATGAGATTTGGTATGTAAACTCATATAAATATTCTAATTACCTGTGAAAAAATTAAAAAAGTTATGTCAAGTGGTTTCCGACATATTCGATTTGAAAATCGCCCATTTTACTATTGATGTACAGGGTCTTTGATTATATTTACGTGGCTTCTGAGGCCTTTATTTTTGAAGACAGAAAAAAATGTTTTATATAAAAATTGTAGGATTTTTTCCATATTATCTTTTGAAATTATCAGTAAAAAAATATGGCAATAAAAAAATGGAAAAATATAGGCAACTTCGACTTTTTTAAATGGAACACCCTGTATATTATGCGCTACAATAAAAGATCTTTTTTTTCTGATTTTAAATATATATACATTGATGATATTTGGATAAACCATTTTTGAGATATTTTAGGTTAAATTATTAATAAATTACAAAAAAGTTTCATAATAGCATCAAGAAAGCCATGGAAACAATAAAATTGTTATGTTGCTGAATTTGGTGAGGGTTTCCTTTGGATCAATAATGTTTATTTTTGTGATTAAACATTCTTGCTAAAGTGACCGAAGACTTGTCGGTGAATAGAATTTTATTTAAAAACTTTGGATCCTGCTGCGTAAACCTAGCTATTTCCAATGTAGACTTAGGTCGGTCCTACATGTTTTGTTCAGGAAGATTATATTTTAAGGTTAAATACATTTTATAATCTGTTTCATTAAGTTTAGATGCCGCATCCGAGATTGATATTACAGGATTTTCTAAAATTATTAATAGTAGTTAGTGCTAGTCCAATAGAAAAAGTATAATAATTATCCTGAAAAAAACGAGGATATTCAAAACTTTGTTTTCATTTCGTGCTGCAGTCCTTTTCTTCATTTTAAAGCTTTTTTGTTCAATAATCTTTCTTTCTATGTATTTAATAGTATCTATAGATGGTACCTGTTGTTAAGGATATAACAAGTAATATTCCCTTTGCACTGTCGTCACATTATTATTGTTACCATAGATATATAAGCAAAGGGAGATATAACCGTTCATTCATAAATGGGCTTTTGTTGTGCATCAAACATTCATAATGTGTAAGAAAAGGACTTCCGATAAAAGAATTCCCTGCAGGCAACGTCGCAAATATTTAGCAGCGCAAAACGTGGCGGGGCACCAGTGGCGTAGTTCGTTTTCAAAAACATTTATCTATAGAAAATTACTAAAATATTTTTTGAATTATTCAAAAAATATTTTTTTGAGACTCACCCAAATAAAGTGCCATGACAACTTTTTTGTTCTGTTTCGAGGAATGTGCAAGTAAATAAAACCTATTGGTTCAATACAATAATTAAACTTTATTTATCATATAAAGCGACCCTTCTGAAAACTGGCATTGTTAACCGTTAACCATACATAATAAAAAGCTTAAATCTGTGTTTTTAACTTTATCGCAATTTCCCGTGTTTTTATTTTCATCGCTATCCACCGATTTTTATAGATTTAATTTTATGTCATAAAAAGGGATAACAGATCATCTGACAGCCACCCTCAAAGTCCACTAATGAGATAAAAAATGCATGCAATACCATTTTGTAAAAGTGAGAGGAGGAAATTAATAGACCAAAAAATGTTTAGTTCAGTACGAATATCAAAATATAATTGGGAGTTTTTGAGAAAATTAAAATTTAAATAAAAAACCATTTTAGGACCCTTTCTTGTAATAAATTTTTTTTTAAATTAAATAGGTATTTTTTAACTTTTATGTTTTAAATGATTTTTGATTACAAGAAAAGGAAAAATATCACTGTTTTTGCATATAATTTATTGTATTCAGCAACAATATTAAGTATTCTTAACTAATCCAAGAATATTTAACTAACTATTCATTTCTATTTGTATAATATCCAAAGGGTCAAAATAATCTGAAAGATTTTGACAATTTGTGGTAACTGCATATTCTTTTCAAATTCAAGTAGGGAAAACCATTTTTTTCTCTTCGGATCAACAGGAAACCTAAGAACAAATTTTATAATTGAAATCGTTCATAAGCTATATAAAAAATTTATAACAAAAACTATACCTTGATGGTTACTTTTAACCGATTATAAAATAATTAAACAATTTTTTCGTTAGTTATATAATTAAATTTTATGCTAAAATAAGTAAACAATCGTTGTTAATCTGCACAAAAATATAACATAAAAGGTATTAACAACAAAATGTTATTTGTTCGCCATAGTATTGCACGTCAATGAAGTGAAGTTTTATAAAAACTGTTTAAACTTACCTGTGAAACGAAATATTTTTATTACGAGAATCCAGTTTTCTACAAACCCGGCACTTCACAACCATTTTTTACTCTGTTTATTAAAAATATTACATAAAATATTAAGAAAATTCTCTTATAACCGCACTTTAAAAACACAAATCTCTCTCTGAGCTAGTTTAAACAAAATGCACCCGCCTCACAACACAAATAAAAAATTTACTACTAGCTGGGCCGACGACCTTGTGACCCTAGCGTACAAAAATTATGAATAAACAACCAAAAGCAGTGTTCCCATCTTGACCGTTAATATTCCGTTTTGATTATTTTTAAGAATAATATTAATAAAGCAAAATAAAAATTAACTAAAAACATATTTCTGTCGCTGCTATTAAGTTATTGCATAACGAAATGTTATGATTTATGATCTGTTTAAAATTTAAAAGAAAATATTAATAAAGCAATATCCTAAAAATTCGCCAATAAAGGACAATCGGCAAGGGTGCATGTGTATCAAGCACGTTGACCATCAAGTGGTCTAGAGAGGTAGACACTATTTCAATGTTTGATTGCTTTTAATTGTAAACAGTTTTATCTCCCTTTGCTTATATATCTATGATTGTTACCATAAAAAAAGACGCATATTTTTGTTCTTCTCAATAGCCCATCGAAAAAAAAACAATGAAACTACTTTTTAATAAGTTAAAATGATAAATTTCAACTTTTTTCCAAATCAATACGTTAAATTTATTAAAACAATTTTATTGTTTTCATTAGCTTTCTTGATACTAATAGGTTTTTTTTTCAATTTTTAATATTTTAAGCAAATATCTCAAAATGGTTCATCCAAATATCATCAATGTATATATATTTGAAATTAGAAAAAAAAGATCTTTTATTGTAGCGCATAATATACAGGGTGTTCCATTTTTTACTGATAATATCAAAAGATAATATGAAAAAAAAATTCAATTTTTATATAAAACATTTTTTCTGTCTTCAAAAATAAAGGCTCCAGAAGCCACGTAAATATAATCAAAGACCCTGTACATACTGACTGACTCATTGATCCATTAAAATTATGGGGCACTTTCGAAGGGAGTAAAAACTTAAAATTTAATATACAGAGTTTTAGGTGCGCCAAAAAGCAATCCTAGTTTAAACTCGCGAAAATAATGATGTTGAACCAAATATGCCTTAGTAAAATGTCGCTCATTAATGAGATACAGGGTGTTATAGCTTAATTTTCAACATTGTTATTTTTTTATAGCTCGAGTTGTTTCTGAGATATTGACATGAAAACCAAGGATCAGGGGCTGAGGAATATGATTTTATTTTACTTTTTAATGTGTAGTGTAGGTGGCGCTAGTTACACCATATTCACATGCTGTTTCTTGCCATAACTTTCTTACTATTACCGTTTTTATTATTTTTTATGGAAGTAAGTGACAGAGTAATGATTTTTAAGAAAAAAAGGTTCACTACATTTATTTCGGTTAAACAAACATTTTTCAAAATATTTGTATTTAAACATTCTATTGCACAGTCAAAAAAAAGTTAACACTAAATTGAGAAAATATTTAATAACAATTAAAATAATGGAATCACTTTAACAATGCGCAAAATGTCCACCATTTACTTCTAGGCATTTGTTAAAGTGATTTCATTATTTTATTCCTTATTAAATGTTATTTCAATTTAGTGATAACTATTTTTTACTGTGTAACAGAATGTTTAAATGCAAATATTTCAAAAACAATTTGTTTAACCGAAATAAATGTAGTTCACCTTGTTTCTTAAAAATCACATACTTCCATAAAAAATAATAAAACGGTAATAGTAAGAAAGTTATGGTATAAAACATTGTGTGAATATGCTGTAACTAGCGCCACCTATACTTTATGTCAAAATAGAATAAAATCATATTTCTCATCCTCAGAAACCCCTGATTCTCACTTTTCATGTCGATATCTTAGAAACAACTTGAGCCATAGAGAAATAACAAATATATAATAACTATAACACCCTGTATCTCATTGATGAGCGAGATTTTACTAAGGCATATTCGGTTCAACATCGTTACTTTCACGAGTTTAAACTAGGATTGCTTTTTGGCGCATTTATTACCGACCACCCTGTATAAGTAAATTTTAGGACACAAGTAAAGGAAAAATTCTGAAAACTACACATTTTTACTCGAAACGCTCTGATTGAACCCTAGTTTTTGATGTTAGAATTTAAAATGCAGGCAGGATTTTATTTACGAAATAAAAAAAATGCTACATTTTACCTATCAGACTCCAAACCAGGTGCGATTTAAGAGACATTAAAATAAGCAATTATTGTACATTCTATTCAGTCTAACAGTCCGTTCACACGATGCCGTTAATTCACCGTTTCGGTAATTTTAACGAATCGGTGCAAACCGAATGATATTTTCACACAGATGCGGTTAATTCACCGTTTCGGTAATTTTAACGAATCGGTGCAAACCGAATGACATTTTTGTTGTTTTGTTTTTTTCTGAAAGTGGGCCATATTCTGGATTCTTTTGCGTATAGTGTTCTAGCAAGATGGATGTAAATACGTTTATAATTTTGTATTGGTATCGTCAAAAAAGGCGTAGATCAGTTGCTAGAAAGTATTGGGTTCACCCTATTGTGAGTCAAAGATATCGTTTGGGTGCTTACCGGACTTTAATGGGTCAGTTAAGAAGAGATGAAATGAAATTTTTCAATTATTTTCGAATGTCCTCGTCTACTTTTGACGAGCTGCTGAGAAGAGTCGAAGGAGATTTGAAACGACAAGACACTGGAATGAGAAAGAGTATAAGCCCTGAAGAGAAACTGGCCATATGCTTAAGGTGAGTATTTACTGAACCATATTACCATAAACAGAAATATTTTTATTAGAAATATAACTTTATTACATAGTACATAGGAACAAGTTAAAAATTTATACAGCGTATCCATTTAATACCCTGTATATATCAAAATAACTTTAAAATGAAGCAAAAAATTTTTTTGCTTTAAAAATAAAGCCACAGTGGAGGAAGGGAGTACTAAATGGACACGCTGTATATGTAAAAACTAAAATATATTCTAACTTAACACGACATACCTATACATATACATAGTCGGAAAGATATTAAAGTTGTGAAAAATTTGGACTGTATGAATATTCAGAATTTTGAGTTGACACTGATTCCATCGATTTTGGGGAGTCTGGTGACTGCCGTGGCGTAACTACTGTTGTTGTGTTCGTTAGTGGTAAAGTATTGGATGTTGATGCATCTGTTGAATTCATTATTTGTTGAGAGAAATAAGCATGGTTTCGCCATTCTTGACCGTTCCAGAGGTCTTGCTGACGTTGTTGAGATGGAGGAGGGAAAACAGGAAAAGCAGATGTTCTACGCCATTCCTGATCGTACCAGTTGTCTTTCTGGCCTTGGGTCGGAGGAGGGTTGACAGGAGAAGATGCTTTACTTTTAATATCTTGCAGCAACTTTATAACGCCTGCTTGAAATTCCAGCGTTTGATCGTCATTAAGCAACGAAAGACTAGGCAAAATACCCTTGAAAAGTGCAGTATGGCGGTCCTCCTGCTCTTTATTAGGCACATTCATTTAAGGGTCTATGAATTTCAGCATTTTGGCATCCACTTCATTTCTTATTGAAAACTTTCGTTTTCGTTGTTCTAACGAGCTTGGCTTGCTTACAGACTGAGAAGTTGTTTCATGATCTGCTGCATTTGTATTATCCTCAGCTCTACGATCCTGATCAACAGCTGTACCTTCTTCATCAGTAAAATCTGTGGATGCGCGTCTTACGTTTGCATTTATCAGTACTTTCGTGGGCAACCGATAAATTTGTAATTTTTCTCAAGAATGACATTTTTGCTATATATATATATATATATATATATATATATATATATATATATATATATATATATATATATATATATATATATATATATATATATATATATATAACCCTTGAATATTTGGCGGAGGAACCAGATGCTTTTTGGTCTTTTTGTTTTTTGATTGCTTTCATCCAAGAATCTCTGGTTTGCGTCCATTTCTTTAGTACATATTTACCTGAAACAAAATATTAATTAAATTATCTTTTTTTCAGGCACTTGGCTTCTGGATGTTCATTTAAAGATATTCATTACTCATACCGAGTGGGAGTATCAACAATTAGTAATATTGTGTCAGAAGTTACAGAAAGTATATGGAACAACTTAAGGAGTGAATTTATGGCTTTACCAAATACAACTGAAGCGTGGGAAAAATTGCTGGCGGATTTCAGCAGAATGCAAATTTCCCTCATTGCGTGGGCGCGGTGGATGGCAAACACATAAAAGTGAAGAAACCAGCAAATAGTGGCTCCATGTTCTTTAATTATAAAGACTAAGTTGTATTGTTAGCAGTCGTAGATTCGGAATATCGCTTCATTTATGTAAGTGTCGGGTCCTACGGCAAGGACTGTGACTCTTCAATTTTTAAAACAACAACTTTTTGAAAAATGTTGATCGAAAACTCTCTGAAAATACCAAAACCAAGCCCTTTACATGAAGGATCAGAAATAGAAGTTTCATATGTGCTGGTCGGCGATGAAGGCTTTGGATTACACGAACATTTATTAAGGCCCTTTGGTGGAACTCATTTAGATAGACAAAAACGGATATTTAATTACCGCTTGACGAGAGCACGAAGATATGTCGAATGTACTTTCGGTATATTAGCAAATAAATTGAGGATTTTTCACCGACCTTTGGACGTCCACGAAGATACTGCGATTTCGATTATAAAAGCTTGCACTGTACTACATAACTTTGTGAGAGAGAGAGAGAGAGAGAGATGGTTTAAATTATGAAGATACTAATTTGGCAAATATTAGCGCTTTAAATAACATAGCAAATACACAAACAAAGCGAGCTGGTCCTTCTGCCAATTCAATAAGAACCATATTTTCAAACTATTTTATATCTGAAGCCGAGTCGGTTTCCTGGCAAGATGAAGCTATTACTACCCAATAACTTTAAATCAAACAAAACGGAATTAAACTTACCAAACTCTTTTCTTTGCTTTTGTTCCATTTCCTCGAATCCTTCTTTTAATATAACGCATATTTCCCTCCATGCCGAGTCTTTCAAATGCTTATTCTTATACGACTCCAATGTTTTAAGCCGGAATCTCATGCGTCCGATTTTCGACGATCCGATCATCCGAAAGTATTTTGATTGGTCAGAACATTGTGGCGCCACATGTTCTGACCAATCAAAATAATTTCGGATGATCGGATTGTCGGAAATCGGATGCATGAGACTCCAGCTTTATCCCACAATGCCGGTCTTTCTTCAACCAAACTTATTAGCTGTTCTGTGTTGATCGTCTCCATTGCACGCACTTCTTTGTATTAAAACCAACCATCAAATGAATAAAATGAAAATACAAAAAAAGAGATACAACCACTATCGGTACGAAAACTGTACTGTCTGAATACTAGCACGCAACAACCAATCGGGTATTCGGTTTTCGGTGACAATACCGAATGTCGATCGCGACCGAATCGGTGAAATTGCCGTATGCGACTCGCGAATGTGTAGTGTGAACATGTCCGCTTAAAGGTATGCGCCACTGCAGTACACGGTAAAAAAAAAACGAATCGGCGTTGTGTGAACGGGCTGTTAAGCTTGGATTCTACCTGGCACGCAAGGTATACTAAGAAAAAGGTATTTTTCTGGTCATTAACAACTTGACGGTGTCATGAAATACCTAGTGGAAAATATTTAGCTATGAAATGATGAAATTATTTTACAATCAGTTGTAGTTTTAAAAGTGCTTTTTTAATGTTAAAATCATAATGGATTTAATTATTGTGTTTCAGATTATGTTAACAGCATTTGATTACAAAGTATCCGCCGATGGCCAGTATTTATTGGTAGCACATGATTATCAAAAAGTAAGTACATGAAGATTTATTCTATGAAATGAAAACCAGTCAAATATATTTTTTATAAACGGCTGCTTCATTAGCTTAACATAACCTAGAAAGGCGGAAAATTATTAAATAAAAAAGGATGTCATATAGATAAACGGAAGCTGTTACTATTAGGTGTGGCAACAATTAGCTGGTTCCTTTTTACTTTATGAAATAATTCTCAATGACATTACCGACCCCAAAGAAAGTATTTTTCCTGCAAAAATTCTAGTAAAAATTATTGATTGTGTAAAACACAAAATAATTATTGGCATGAATTTATTCCATTTATTAAACTAACGAGGGGACGGTCCGGGATGTGCATCGAGTTATGGGCTCCCACTTCGCGTGCCTAAAGTGTGGGTAGGTTGAGCAGAGATGAGTAGGAGATTGCCGATGCCGTGTTATGAAAACGCCGGAAAAAAGGCGCCCCGGCATGGCCAACTCCCGAACTAAAATTTCTCCCCTCTTGGCCTGCTAAAGTGCGTCTACATGCACGAAACCCTACCAAATTTTTTTTATCAATATTTTCAATAAAATTTTTTGAAATCAATCGTAAAATGTATTATAAATTGTTAATAAATTTTTTTTTATTAACATGAAAGGATTTTTATTCGATTTTTATCCTAGATTTGCCCTTTTTATAAAAAATTTTTTAAAATTTAAAATTAATATAATACAGAAAAAATATTTACTAAATGAATTAAACCGAATACGCAATGATTAAACGTTTCGTTGGCGTTTAAGTTCGATCCCAATGGAAGAACATATGTAAATTTTATTTATCCGCACGTAAAGCAACCAGTGGTCGAGCGGGTTACCCCCGGCAGTTTCCCCTAAAGGTTTTTTTTAAAAATTTTTTTTTTCTGGGCAATTCACTATAACAAACAAACAAAAACTCATCTAAACTCAATATTTCAAGCTACCAAATAATAACTAACTCACTCATTATGCTTGTAAGGTCGCTACCGGTGGGCATATTACTGCCAAATCTGAACAACTATATATTTACCAAGGAGCCAACATCTGCCCCCGGCTGCTTTTGAGTTCGAATCCCACCAACAGCAAATATTTTTTTTACTTGTTTTTTATTTAAACAAAAAAAGTAATAAAATTAATTTTAAAATTATTATTTACATACAAACATTTATAGTTTAAGAATAAAACGCGAATTTGAGACCAGTAATTATATTTTTTTTTTTTTAAATAAAATTAATAAATTCATAAATTTAAAATGTAATCATATAAATTAAACTGAACACGCAATGCTTAAACACCCATAAATTTGACTGTCGATAACGGGGTGGATTTACGCAAAGGCTGAAAAAGGCTGAACCCAAAAGGGCGGCAAATTTAGGAATAATTAAAAAAAAACGTAATCGTAAATTTATTACAAAAAAGCTAAAGTTCTGACAATTTAAAAAGAAGAATTTTTTCTTTTTCTACAAAATCCCCAAACGATCTTGAAAATAACTTTCAAGGTAAAGCATAAAATTCGTTAAAATTTATTATTTAAAAAAAACACTTAATGCTCCATTTTGAATTATTATATAAGTGGTTTTCCAAAATGGACTCAAAAAGTATATATTCAAATATTGACATTTTTTTTTATTCTGTGTATTTGTTAACCGGGTTCTGGAATTTTTTTTTTTCTTTTTAAAAACCATTATAACCTATTTAAGATCAATTATAAACAAGAACGATTAGAAGCTTTAGCAATATTATATATTGAACCAGATGTAACAAATAGCATTAATTGTAATGAAAAAAATTAATGATCTTGAAAAAAAAAAAGGTTCGACGATAGATACGTGGGAAAGCTTATTTGTTTTAATTTTTTAATGTTTTTTTTTGTGATTTTAAAAAAATTTTGTTTGTTTTAAAGATTTGTTTTTAAATTTTTTTGTATGTTTTACTTTTGGTATTTTTTTTTTAATTTTTTTTTAAAATTTCAAAATGTAGTTTACTTTTTAAAAAAACTAAATTTTCGTTCTGATATTCAAAAAATATTGACATAATAGGGCGGCAAAAATAAATTACCTTTTGGGTAAAAAAAAGTTAAACCCCGGGCCCCGGGCGATAAATAAAATTTTTTATAATATTATTTAATAAATAAATCAAGGGGGGGGGGACTCTTTATTATTAAAAATTTTTTTAACAAACAATATACGATTTAAAATAAATATTTTCAGAAAAAAAAATTTTTTTAAATTTTTTTTTAAAATTTTTTTTTTTTAACGCTCCCCGAACCTTTTTTTGGTTTTCCCCTCGCGTTATTATGATCACGGGTTTTTTTAAAAATTTTTCTTTTAACATAAATTTTAAAGCAAATAACCTATGATCGTAATATATGTGACTCTTTTAAAACCAATTTGGAAAAATTTATCTTGGTTTTTTTTATTCTATAATTTCTGTTAAATTTAATAATAATTTTCTGCAATTCCTAATATCTGCAAAAATGATTATTGAAAGTCTCAAAAGAAAATTAAGTTTAAAAAAAAAAAAACTGTAGGTCAAAAAAGGGGATTTTACTTTCATAAGTGAATCATCTGAATGCAAATACTTTCTACATTGCATATTAAAATTTATTAGAATGTTCGGATTCACCCCAAAACTTTAATAAACATAATTTTGCATTTAAAACATCCGGGTTTTTTCTTTTTTTTCGCAATAAACCCCCCAAAAAAAGTAATGGCGTTAGCCTAAAAAATACCCCTTGCTAAATCCGGTATTTTATCATAAAAACCCCCGGGGTGAACATATTTATAATTTCGGCAGCTTCTAGTAACTCATCGAGCTCTTTTATTTTTCCCCGGTTAAAATTCGGGGGCCCCCATTTAAATCTAATTCCGGTAAAAATTTTAATTTTTTTCTGTCAAAGCAAAATAGGGAGTTCGTTTCTTCCAGAATAACATTACCTCTTCTACTGCAATCAATAAAACCCCGTTGATGCCAAAACCCAAACGTCATTCTAAAAAGTTGGGTTAGGATTAAACTCCCCCCCTAGGGGGTTTCAGGGGGTGTCTCCAACAGAATCTTGATTCACAAGACCGGGCCCAATTTAAAAAACAGGAAATGAACTCTTAAGGTTATCATATATTGAACTATAGCTCTAACTGTCAAAGGAATGCCTAACAAACAAGAAATACATTCCCTTTGCCTTTTTTCCCCCCGTTTTTCATATATCATCATTTAAAAAAAAAAAGGTTATTTCCCAAGTATTCATATTTTTCATCACATTGGCAACACTGTCAAATGCAATTTCCAAAAGGGTAACCATCTAACCCTATATACTTTAAAAAACAATGGGTCACATTGTTTCCATTTAAAACAATTTTTTTTAAAAAGCTACTTGAGCCCCGAAACCTTATAGGGGAAAAAATTTATTAAAAATTTAAAACATACCACACAATGTGATCAGCGAAAAAAAAATTAAAATAATAAAATCCCCAAAAATTTTTTTTATTAAATTAATTACCACTTTTTTATAATTAAACACATTGGTTGTAGCCTAAATCTCCCCCCAAAAACGAAATCAAAAAAAAAACACGTAACAATAAATAAAATTAAAAATTTTTAAAATTTTTTAACCCCATTCCAACATTTTGCTTTTTTAAAGGTATTAGTCGCGGCCCAATCTCATGATCAACGACAAAAACACATAAAAAAAAAAAAAATTACCAAATTAAATGTATTTAAAAATAAATATAATTACAAAATTAAATTTATTTAACTCTATTCTCACCTTTTTTATTTAACGTATTTTTGGGGCCTGAATCCCCCCCAAAATCGTGATCAACGACAAAAACACATAAAAATAAATATAATTACAAAATTAAATTTATTTAACTCTATTTTCCCCCCTTTTTTATTTAACGTATTGGTCGCGGCCCAATCTCACCTCAAAATCGTGATCAACGACAAAAAACCCCAAAAAATAAATATAATTACAAAATTAAATTTATTTAACTCTATATTCTACCTTTTTTTTTAAAATTTTATTGGTCGCGAAAATCCCCCCCAAAATCGTGATCAACGACAAAAACACATAAAAATAAATATAATTACAAATTTAAATTTTTTTAACTCTATTCTCACATCTTCCATTTAACTTTTGGGGCCCGGGCCCGAATCTCACCCAAAATCGTGATCAACGACAAAAACACATAAAAATAAATAAAATTTAAAAAAATTAAATTATTTAACTCTTTTCCCTTTTTTTATTTAACGTATTTTCCACCCCGAGTCCCCCCGAAAATCGTGATCAACGACAAAAACACATAAAAAAAAAAAAAAATTTAAAAAATTAAATTTTTTTAAACCCCCATTCTCACCTTTTTTTTTTTAACTTTATTGGTAGGGCCCCGAATCCCCCCCCCAAAATCGTGATCAACGACAAAAACATTAAAAATAAATATAATTAAAAAATTTAAAATTTTTTTTTTCCCCTTATTCTCACCTTTTCTATTTAACGTATTTTCGCCCGAATCTCACCCAAAATCGTGATCAGCAACAAAAACACAAAAAATAAATAAAATTCAAAATTTTTTTTATTTAACCTTATTATCCCTTTTTTTATTTAACGCATTGGTCGCGACCCGAGTCTCACCCCAAAATCGTGATCAACGACAAAAACACATAAAAATAAATATATTAAAAAAAATTAAAATTTTTTTTTGCCCCTTTTTTATCTTTTTTTTTAACGTATTGGTCGCGGCCCGAATCTCACCCCAAAATCGTGATCAAAAAAAAACACATAAAAATAAATATAATTACAAAATTAAATTTTTTGGGGCCCTATTCTCACCTTTTTTATTTAACGTATTGGTCGCGGCCTAAATTTTCCCCCCCCAAAATCGTGATCAGCGACAAAAACACATAAAAATAAATAAAATTACAAAATTAAATTAATTTAACTTTATTCTCACCTTTTCTATTTAACGTATTGGTCGCGGCCCGAATCGCCAAAAAATCGTGATCAGCGACAAAAACAAAAAAAAATAAATATAATTAAAAAATTTAAAATTTTTTTTAACCCTTTTCCCCCACATTAATGTAGACTTTACTATTTTTTTGCAAAAGCGGAGAGGGAGAAAGTGCGTCTGGTTCGGCGTTTAAAACCCCTTGACCAGGGGGGGGGCGTTAGCTCACGGCAGCATTCCCCATACATTTTGCTCCATTGCGATCGGCAATCTCCCTACTCTTTTTGGGTTTAAAAGGTCCCAAACCAACTCCAAAATTGAAAGGGGCGGACTCCCTTTTTTAAGAAATCACCAGTCAAAGATGGGAGGACGCTTATGTACAGGGGGTTTTTCCCTATAATTGCGCACCCCCTTTTAAAACTTTATTTTTTTTTGATAGAAAAAAATAGAAAAAGAAAGTTGCAGGATTTTTCATGAAGATTTTCCCGGTGTAAGATAGAAAAACAAATGATGATCGGAAAATTAACAAATCACTATCAACTTCGTTATTTTTTTAAAGAAACACCCTGTATATGATTAATAATTCAAATTCTCCCCAAACTTCCTCTTTTCAAATATATATAACTTATCTATGTTCGGATAAACGAGTTGCAAGTTATTTGAATTTAAAAAAAATTTTTTTTAAGCCATAGTTAGCCATGAATACAACCCAAAAAATTTTGGGAAAAAATTTAAATCGCGGTAGCCCATGGTTCGTCTTGGGGAAACCAAAAAAAATTTTTCTTCTGTCAATTTTTTTTTATTTTAAAAGGGTTTACCCATGGGGGGAAATATGGGGTTTTCCAACATAAAAAAGTTTATATATATATATATATATATATATATATATATATATATATATATATATATATATATATATATATATATATATATATATATATATATTTGAAAAAAAGGGGAAATTTGGAAATTTTAAATTTTTTCATATACAGGGTGTTCCATTTAAAATAACAAGTTGAATAGTGATTTGTTAATTTTCCGATCATCATTTGTTTTTTTTCTTAACCAAAATCTTCATGAAAAATCAAAAAAATTATATAAAGTATTTTTTTCCATATATAAAAATAAAGATTTTAAAGGGGTTCGCAATTATACGGGAAAACCCTGTACCCCAAATTTTTTTTTGTGAACACGAAAAGTCTAGTAGCCTTTCTCTTTAAAATCAGACTTGCGTCTAGAAGGGGTTTGGTTCAAATCCCATCGAAGTTGTGTTTTTTAAATTTTGTTTTTGTTTTTTTTTTTTTTCGTTTTTTTAATTTTGCTAAAATTAATAAAATTATCAATAAAAAATTGCAAAAAAAATTAAAAAAATTAAATTTTCTTGCCTTTTTAAAATTTAAAACCCCCGAATTGAATGTCAATTTTTTTTTTTTTGGCGATTTCTCGAAAACAAAACCAACTTGGCACTTACAATTTTAGGGTTTGGTTGGTTCCTACCCACATTATAAGCACGCGAAGTGGGAGCCCAAAACTCGATGCACCTCTCTGACCGTCCTCTCGTAAGAAAAAGAAAACACTTATGTAAAGTAACGGGAAGTTCCTATCCGAAAATATCATCGTTTTAAAAAATATAAATCAAAAATTAGACCCCAATTCTATTCAACATTTTTTTTAAAAAAAAAAACCCACTTAACACCCCCCTTTTTCTGGGGGTTTTCATAAGGTATCTACTTTTTATATATGTTGAATTAAAACACACATTAGTATTGTGGGGGTACTCAGTTTGCTAGAGACGGGAAACTAAAAAAAAACCCCCGGTTGGTATGGGCAGAATTTGGTCAAATTTAAAACCTCAACTCTTTAAGATCCCAAAAATTTTTTTTGGTGGGGAATTTGGCCCTTTTTTACATAAAAGTTTTTGGGGGGGTAGACTTTTTTAAACTTTTTTACTTTATAAAACTGCCGAATTTAATTCAAAATTTTTTTTACAATTAACTAATGTATGCTATAAAAAAAGTCCCTAACTGTATTTTAAATTTTTGTTTTAGTTATATCGGCATATTTTTAAAAACTCAATATACAATAATTAACCTAAGTACAAAAATAGGACGTTACTGCAAGGATCAAGCAGTATTACGGGTCTTGAGTTGTTATTGGTTCAATGGGCTCCTGAAAAGGAAAAATAGTTTAACGATAAAAGTTTCCCCGGGTTTTTTTTTGCTGTTTTTTGTAAAATTGTTATTAAATTCCAGGGGTTTTTTTCTATTGCTTTTCCCCAAATTTTTTTTTTAAAAAGGGGGTCCTAATACTGCGCTGAAAAAAATATAGGAAAAAGGCATTGAGTCAGCAGTTCTTATCTTATATAAACGGTATTGTTATAAAAAAACCAACAAAACTAAACTTTTAAAAAATTCTATAACAATTTATACAAAAAATTTTTTTACTTATTGGGGGGTTTCTAGAAAAAAAAATTGGGGGGTTTTTGGCTTAAATTATTTGGTGTAGTTTATGAAGATTTTTTTATCAAAAATTATGTTAATATTTTAAAATTAGTTATTATTTCCTTTTTCGTTTTCTGTTGGCTCTTTAAAAAAGGAACGATAAACATTTCAATAATAGTATTTTTTTAAAAAACGAATAAAACATTTTTTTAATTTTTTCTTAAATATATTTTTAAATTATTCTCCCCTTTTTCCGATTGTAAAATCACTAAAACCTATCAAACCGAAGGACGCGGAAAACATTGGCGAAGTCTCCCGAATAACGTTTGTTCATTATCGTTTGGGCATGATGTAAAAAAAAAAAAAAAAAAAAGAAAAAAATTGTCCCATTGGTAAATTGGTTTTGGAAACATTTTACTGGGTTTTTTTGGAAAAATGATACATGTTTTTTTTGTTGTTTTTTTCATTTGTCATTTTTAACAAAAATAAAAGTTTTAGAGTCCTGCCATAATTTATCCTAAAAAAATAACTTAAAAAAAAACACCTTAATTGGTTTTGGGTATTGTCCAAAAACAAAAACTGTTTCCCCCTAACCCCCTTTTTTTTAAATACTTTAACAACTACATATAAATTTTAAATATTTTGTAAAAAAAAATAGTAAAAGGTAAAAAAAAGCAAGGAGTGTTCCCAACTCTTATCTCCGCAATTACTAAAATTTCCCTAACAAATTTCATTATTTATAAAATAAATAATAAAATATTTTTTTATAAATAAACATTAAAAAAAAAAAATAAATAATAAAAAAAACATTAAACAAATTCAAAACGATAAAAAATTTTTTTTTAGCAACATTTTTTTTATTTAATTTTTTTAAAATTTTCTAAAGCTCCAAGTAAAAAAACATTTTTTTGGGATTTTGACTTTTTAAAGTCATACATTGAATTAATTTTTTAAAAGGGGGTTTTTAAAAGTTGTACAAGTCCCATCCATATACATTTTTTTTTTTTAAAGAAATTATAAATTATTTGAAGTTTTAGGAAAATTGCCCGCCGCTGTCTTGTCATAAATAATTTTAACCATATTTGGTTTACAACCACCATCCCCCCCCTTCCCCCCCTTGACGCCGAGCTGCTACAGATACATTTTCCAAAAAAACAAAAATGAATGTGATTGGCTAAATTTGGGTTATCCCAGGGCCTATACTATTACACCTTTATTTTGCTTAAATTAACATTTGAAGAAATTTATATTTGAAGTTATAAAAATCTCTAAAAATATGGGGGCCGTAAAAAAAAACCCCTCCCCTTTTTTTTCCCCCAAATTTTGGGGGGAAAACCCCCAAATTGGGGGAACCCCCGGGAGCGCCGGAACAAAAGGGAAAACGAGATGAGCGGTCGTTCTAGGCCAAGAAATAGAAAGGAGAAAGCGCTTCAATCTGCGCGAAAAGTCTAATTAAAGGGCCCCCCCTGGTTGCTTTCGCTTGTTTTGTCATCATTTGTCTTGTCATTCATTTTAACTTGTTTGTAAACAAAAAAATTTAATTAAAAAAATTTTTTTGGTGAATAATAATAGGTTTTACAAAAGAAATTTTTAAAATTTTAAATGAAAACATGTACCATTATTAAACAGTATACTATGCAGGTGAATTATTTTAATTCAAAAATATTTATGGGTTAGAAGATTTTTTTTTGGGAATAAGCCCAGAATATTTAAATCCTACATAATGTGTTTTTGAATTTTTTAGTAAGGATAAAAAAAAGAATACTTTTTTAAAAATGCATATAATATATATTACAAAATTTTTTAAGAAAAGGGAAAAAAAAATCCCCGGGGACTTGGCAGAAACTAAATGGAAGTGCTAAAATCGAAATACCAAACTTTTTACCCAAAAAAAATTTAATAATTTTACCCAATAAC
>JAHBCN010004150.1:0-67048 GCA_019359885.1 Listronotus oregonensis | reverse complement strand
TGCATTGATGTCACTGCCTTGAATTAGAACTTGTATAGAGAATAAGGCCTCTCTAGTGCCAAGTCCCCTTCTGAAGCCAAATTGAGGTCGCTAATGTTTTCATTGAGTTTTTTATATACTCGTGCTTGAATAATGTTAAGAAAAGCTTTTAGGGCGTGAGCCATCAGGCTGATTATTCTGTGGTCGGAGCAGTTAGTTGTATTTGTCTTTTTGGTAATTGGGTTGAATGTCGATAATAGCCAAACATTTGGTATTTGACCGCTTGTGTTTTTAGTAGATTTTATTTTTTACTATTTGGTAATTTCCCTAATTATCTTTTCGCCCGGTAAAACAGGCCTCTTGCACACATTTGTATGTACCTTGTCACGTTATGTGACGTTTAAATACCCAGATGTAGTTTTGCGGGCTTTATATTTGAATTTAACCTGTTGATAGTTCTGTTATAAAGTTTCGTTTAAAAAGTATTTGGCAGAAATGTCTTTAGGTATAAAGGGTTATTTTTGACCAAAAAAATGTATGCAAGGGTAATATTGTATTGCTGAACTATGATGGTATTACTGCTGCATTTCTGGGTAATATTAATTTTTCGTTGGCTAAAAACAGGTTTTATTATAATTTTAAACCGAAATAACATACGGACGATCCAGGAGAGTGGCTCACTCCATTTTTTAATAAATAATAATAAAAATTGGAGATATCATATAATGTTAAATTTTACTGTTTTGACAAGTTACATGACTTTCGGTGACTTGTATATTTTTACATTTTAAAATTCCTGGTAACATTCTGCGTCAAACGGTACCCCATATATCAGATTTTGACATGATGGGCCAAAAATTAAAATTGCGATGCCAATTAGTTAAACAAAAATAAAAAACACCCTATAAATATTTTACTCGCGTTTTGAAATTTGAAATAAAAGTACTTCATTTTTTTCAATGGGTCACCTCGTCATTAAAAATGCTTAGCTTACAAATATTATTTCAAAGTTAAAAAATATTTAACAATTCAACATTTAAGGCACTGACAAGACCTAGATCGAAAACAAGAAATAAAAACAAAATTTAAAGCTGTTAAAATTTTTACTAGTAATACCATTAGAAGTCAAATTATTTCCGGAAATTTTTTCGAGCTCACGAATATTTTGAAAATTATCCCGAGCCAAGGCGAATGGTATTTGGTATAACAATTTCACACCAATAATTATTGACGTTTATAATAAAAAAATATATTGAAGGGAAGCAATGAAAAAAAAAATTCTACCAATTTTAGTTACATAGAAGCATCAGTTTCGGATTTAATAAATCTTATATTACTTTCGAATACTGAGTTTACTTTACTAAAATAGGTGGAAAATTTTATTTCAGCAATAAGTCTACCAAGCACCTACGTATACTTTATAACATTTAAGCTTTAAGGACGGTCCAAATTTTTTTTTCTACCAATTTTAGTTACATAGAAGCATCCATTTCGGATGTAATATATCTTATATAACTTTCGAATACTGAGTTTACTTTACTAAAACGGTAGAAAAATTTATTTAACAATAAGTCTACCAAGGTCTAGTTATCTTTATAAAACCTTAGCTTAAGGACGGTCAAATTTTTCTACCAATTTTAGTTACATAGAAGCATCATTCGGATGTAATATATCTTACATACTTTCTAATATTGAGTTATTTACTAAAACTGGTAGAAAATTATTTTAACAATAAGTCTACCTAGATTTATGCCCTATAAAACCTAGGCGTTAAGGATGGTTCAAATTTTTTTCCCAAATTTTAGTTAAAAGAAACACCAGATTCGTATGTAAATATTTATAAAATTTTCATATTAAGTTTATTCTACTAACTGGAGAAAATTTATTTTGAAAAAGTCTCCCCATAGATCTATATTTCATAACACCTAAAGACGGCCCAAACTTTTTTTAACCGATTTTAGTAACATTGAAACACCAATTTCGGATGTAATATATCTTATATTTTTTCATAACATTGACTCTAGTTTACTAAAATTACGAGAATGTTTTAGTAAAAATGTGTGGAAATTCATCAACACAAAGTCTTTAATATTGTATTGTTTTAGGTAATATTATGTATTTTAAAAACGCTTGGTTAAAAATAATACATATTGTTGATTATATTTCAATTTTTGTGCCATTTTATTGAATCTGTATTACTAAAATAGTTAAAAACTATTTTAATTTTTTCTTTTTATATATCTGCGGTGATCTAGCATCTGGCAAAATACCGACTAATTATTATTGGTTTTATCTAGAAGGCTACGCTTATTTTGAAGACAACTGTCAACATCTTTTTCTACTTTTCTACAAAAGCTTTTTGTTAAATTTGTAGACTTGCTATTGATTGTTCATCGAAAAATTAAGTGTTTTTTTTTAATGAATAGTTTTGCAAAATATAACATTTGCAGTTTATGCAAATAAATATCGGATGTCAAAACACATCACCGTACTACGTCCTTTATGGAACAGCTTGTTGCAGAATACGACAGTAAATTAGAAGAGGATAATTTATTCTCAATTGTGCAACGATTTTTTACTGAAAAATCAAGAAAATACAAATTAAACAAAATTGTTTCTAAATATTATCTGTATTATTTAAAACACAGGCATTTATTTAATAATAGTTATCAATTGGATTATTCGCCTTTAAAAAAGGAGGAAGTAGAAAAAGAATTTAACGTACATTTAGAAATTGTTGCGAAATCGTTTGTCTCTAAAAAGTATATAAATTATAATATACTTATAGTTTTTTTTTCAAATAATATTATATAAATAAGTTTAACAAAATACGTTTTATAAAGTTGTGTATTGTCAATTGTCACTTTTTCTTATGTCAAAAAATTTCCATTATAATACCCTTCAGGGTACTTCAGGAAGAGGAAATTTCCGAAAAAATACATAGGTTACCATGGCAACGTTGAGAAATGCTTGTATTTCATTGGTCGAAAAATGTTGGTGTGAAATTTGCTTGCTGTCTCACTTTCACCACAGTACCTCATTTATTAGATCTAAAAAAAAAAGAATTCAATAGACTTATGCTAGTCCTCTTCATACCTGAACAAAAAAATCCTTTAAAATCAGTGCTGCGTACTCATTTAATAATATGAAATATTTTCTAATTTAAAAACGATCATATGCTAACAGGTTGCAAGTAAATATTAAACATAAAATACAACAAACATCGCTCTACTATTTTCATTATCCAATAGAAGTAACCAACGCTTTTCCATCTACTCGGCCGCCTGTTGAATTTTTCATATCTACTTTTGGTTAAAAGAAAAATGTTGGAGCAGGGAAAATTCATTTCTTACTTAGGCCTACATCTTAAGACAGGCAGACAAGATTTTTTAAAATAAAGTGATTTTTGTTGGATTTTCACAAAAGATTTGCAAAGAAAATATAAAAGAAGTGTGTAAATATTATTGAAATTGTTTGAAAAATAGGTTCTAACATTTAGAGAGCTTACCACAAATTTCTTTTATTTTTTGATTGAAATGGTTTATAAAAGTTTGACTTTGTCTTTAATATCCCACAGTGGCGTGTATTGACCTAGACAAATGGAGAAGCTATAAATGTTTTAATTGCAATTGGATGTAAAACCTCGGGTAAAACATAAGTCAACATAAAATTTTAAGCAAGGATAAAATGTGCTTACCAAGGTTTTAGTCATCTAAAAATAAGTGACGATGAAGTGCCTCATAAAAGATTTTTTAGGACAAACAGAGATTCTCTCGCTTTCATTGCAAACACGCTACCACTGTCACAAAATAATAAAAAACAATGGGATTTTTACTAAAATTATTACAAACTAATAAAAATAGCCAACAAATATTACACATATAATTCGTGTAAAAATCAAAAAATATCAAAAACTTTTAAGGTATTCTTTGGGTTTCTGGCCAAATTTACTTCACTCACTTCAGACTCTAATTAACTCTTATGAACCCACAGATCGTCTAAAACAAAATAAGGAAAAACCTCAAAAAAACCCAAATCTTAAATAGTTTACTGTAAGATTTTTTTCATTTAATTTCAAAGAAAATTTGTAAATCTATACACAACCACAAAGCGACATGTTGGTGTGCATAAAATTTCCGGCAAGGAGAAGGGTAAAACTAACAAAAGTATCCTTTGTGGCGCTTCTACTGGAATTTATGTTTAAACATAACATATTATATTGTTACAGCTTTAAATACATATATCGTTTACTCAAAAAAATATATATATTATAATATATATATATTTATTTATTTATATATATATTTATATATATATATAATATATATATATATTATATATATATATATACCATATATATATATATATATATATATATATATATTATATATATATATTTATATATATATATATATATTATATTCACTTAGATCATTGGCTTTATGATACTTTTCTAAAGATACCTATATATTAAAAATAAAAATAAGAATACTACAACTAGGGCATCCAGACTGCTTTTCTCTTGTACTTGTAAAATGATCATTAAATTAAACTGTAATATTAGTAAAACTTATTCATTGCGAACTAAGCACAAAGAGTAATTATATTTCCGTTATAAGTAATGCGTGATATAACTATTGTTAATATTTTGTTTTGCGTCGGTCCTACTTTTCAAATTTGCACAAGTCGAATGTAGCAAAAGAAAAAAACTGTTTATGAGTTATACTAATATTTTTTCTACAAGCGTGCGGAAAACTATACTTTTCCGCACTAATCTGAGTGCAGATAATAGCACTTTTCCGCACTAAATTATCAAATAATCCACAGCAACCAAGTAATTGTTTATGCATCTATCAAATTTTTAATGGATTCTGACGACGATTTACCAGCAACGATTATCGAAGCAGCAGAAATAGCAAGTATAGATCTCCTGCCCATGAAATTTCTTCACAGGTATGAAAAAGAATTTGTTATGTTTGAGAGCTGGTGTCAAAGTAAGGGTGTAAAGTCTTTTAAAGAAGAGATTTTTCTGGCCTATTTCTCTTATTTATCAAAAACATGTAAACCAAATACATTATGGTCTAGATACTCTATGTAAAATGTATCATTATGTTACGAAAGAACATAGATTTAAGCAAGTTTTTTAAAGTGACGGCCTACCTTAAAAAACAAAGCGTTGGTTTTAGACCCAAAAAGGCTAAATTCTTTTTAAAAGAAGAAATATCGAAATTCATGAATGCAGTGGCAGATGATGCTTATTAATATATAAAAGTGGCTACGATTTTTGACTAAGCGGGCGCTTGTCGTAGAGAGGAGTTAACAAAAATGTGTCTGGGCCATATTGAAGACCAAGGAAATTTAGTATTGATACACATCCCAGACTCAAAAAATCACACCTCTAGAACCTTTGTCATTTCTGGAGATGCCAAAAATGGAAACCTTTTGAATCTATATAGAAAGTATGCCAGTTTAAGAAAGCCGACAATACCATATAGGCGATTTTTTGTGAACTATAAACACGGAGTGTGTCCAGTACAATGTATTAATACCTTCGGAAAAATGCCATCGGAAATAGCGGCCTAACCACAACTAACCCGGAATTGTATACTGGGCATAGCTTTCGCCGGTCCTCTGCAACATTTCTTGCAAACTCCGGAGAACAAATATCCAAATTAAACGTCTTGGAGGCTGGAAGTCTACATCAATCGCTGAAGGATTCAACAAATTTTAGAATGGATATTTCATACCATATAATCAATTTTACCGAAACACCTTCCACTATCCAGAAACAACCGTCAAAGCCATCTTCCAATGTACTAAACCTCTTGGTTCAAGAAACTACTTCCATAGTTGCAAAAGATTGGCTCATCAAGAACCCAACGCCGCCGCCGTCAGCATTTTCTACAGAAAATCAACTCGCATCAGCAATAAATTTGCAAAACGCAAACAATTGCACTTTTACTATAAATGTTAATAATAATAATTAGTGTATAAACTCCTTCGTTAATAAATAATATTTTAATCATAAATTTTTAATATTATGTTGGTTTTTCCTCTGGCTTGTAGAAAAAAATATTATTTCTAACACTTGCGGAAAGTAACTTTTCCGCTCTTGGCTGCTTACTCGAACTCCGCTGCGGGTCGTTCGTGTAACGGCAGCTGCGTGTGCAAAAGTATCACTTTCCGCACTTGTTAGGAAAATAACTATATTACCAACACAAAATGTCTAGCTTTCATAGTAAACCGCTTAATTTTATAACATACAGTGAGTTCCAAAAGTCCCGAAATGTGCAATTATCTGGCGTTCTATTAAGACACAGTGTGTAAGATTGGAAACCTAGAGGGAAAGCGAAGGGTTCTTTTTATTTTTTAATTTCCTGGGTAATTTACTGTATACTGGCAACAAAATATCAAGTTTCTAAATTTAAAGTAGGGAAAGCGAAGGGTTCTTTTTAATTTTTTTTAATTTCCTGGGTAATTTACTGTATACTGGCAGCAAAATATCAAGTTTCTAAATTTAAAGTATTCCAAATAAATGACTTTTTCTTAAAGCAGATAATGAGTTGGTTGGCTGGTTGGTTTATGCGAGGATGGTCGCGTGCCCATATTTGCACTGCAACCTACTGTCTTATTGTGCTTCTGTTTTTGTTATAAAAGTTCGTTTTTCTTTATTAGGTCTAATATTTTTCTACCAAGAAGTTCAAAAGAAATAGGAGTTTCGCTCTGTATGTTTCCGATCAGTATATGTCTTCTGTACGTCAGTGCATTGCAGTCATATATTATGTGTGAGGCTGTTTCCTCCCCTTTTCAGCAAAGCCTACATGTTGTGGGACCGTTATATATGCCCATTTTCTGCAAGTGTTTTCTTGCCTGTCAAAAGTCCTACCACTTGTCTTAACTGAGTACGCCCCAAAAGGAGGTGCTCAGCTGTTAGCTTCTTGGAAGGGTCGCCTGGTAGTCCGGGAGGCCACCGCAAAAAACCAAGCCAATAAGAGATACGCATAAAACATTTTTTTATATTACTATGAACTATATTCAATTCAAAGCTGCACTGCTGCCTGAGCTCAGCGGGTTCAAATTGCATTTTTTTACTTTGAAAAAAATTGTTAAAAATCAGTTTTTTAATATAACTCTAAAACTATTTTAGAAAAAAAGGTGTGTAATTAAAATTTATGGCTTATTAAAACTACGTCAGTTTTTTTTTGTAAAATTTTTTTGTAGCCCTTTTAGTTTTTGAGGTAATAACGATTTAAATTTAAAATAAAAACGCAAATATCTCAAAAACTCAAAAATTTACAAAAAAAATGTAATAAATAAACAACATGCTTTTGGTAAGCTCTATAAAAAAAGTAATATACACATTTTTAATAAAATAAGTACTAAAGGAGATATAAGCAAAAAAGTAATTTTGGTATTAAAATTTTGCTAATAATATTTTTTTGGTACAAGTGAGTATACCAGCTCCGATTCACTTGAAACTTTAACTAAAATAAAATTTAAACTTTATTTAATTGAAAAAAATAATAATAAGTGCCTCCCCTATCTGGGTGTTATATACCTAGCAGGACGCTTAACATTTCTCGATCTTCTATGCCACTCATCGTTTAAATATTTTTGTTACTCGTTCAGAATAATTTTAAGGAAATTTTAATTATACTTTTAACATGAAAAACAATTGTTTTATATTTTTTTTCAGTTGAATTAATGTTTAAACTTTAATTGAATTTTATTTTAAAGTAGTAAGTAAATGGGTAAATACCATAATTTAAATAAGAATGGCTTTAAACTCAGTAGCATAGGAGGTCGAGAAATGTTAAGCATCCTGCCAGGTATATAACACCCAGATGGAAAAATCCTTTTTTTTATAAAAAAGCCTAAATTTTCATTTAGTTAAGTTTTAAGAGGATCTGAATGGGTACAGTTATTGGCCAAAAAAATTAATTAAAAAAAAATATCTATGCCACCATGTTATCCCCACAGCCTAAAGGCATATCTGTTAAAGTTTATTGTATTCAATGAATAGAACATTTTAAATTAATTTTTAGATGGATCAGAGCTGGTATACTTACTTGAACCAAAGGAAAAATTGTTATTAGAAAATTTTTAATTGCCAAAATAATTTTTTACTTATATCTCCTTAATTACTCATTTTATTAAAAGGGCATATTTTGTATTACATTTTTTTCGTAACTCTTTTAGTTTTTGAAATATTTGTGTTTTTATTTTAAATTTAATTCGTTAATATCTCAAAAATTAACGGGCTACAAAAAAATTTCATAGAAAAAGCTGACGTAGTTTTATTAGACCATCAATTTTAATAATAAACCTTTTTTCCTAAAATCAATAATTTTCAAGTTATATTTAAAATACCGATTTTTCACGATTTTTTTAAGGTAATAAAAAAATGCAATTTGGACCCGCTGAGCTGAGGCAGCAGTGCGACTTTGAATTGACTATTGCTCATAGTAGTAAAAAAAATGTTTTATGCGTATCTCTTACTGGCTTGATTTTTTGCGATGGCCTCCCGGACTATAGCGTTTTCTTCGCATGTCTTGACATGACATGAGGTGATGCGTGCCAATTATCCAGATGTTGATTTAGGAACCATCTGTCTATATTGTTGTTTTCATTGCCTGTTTTGATAGTCCAAGGATTGGCTCCGGACCATGGAGCAGATGATCCGGCTCTTGCTAGTTTATCTGCTGTTTTATTGCCTTTTGTTCCCGTATGTTCCAGAACCCAAAAAAGTTCTATCCTGTTGTTTCTGGCGGCAAGTTCTTTTAGGTCGTTTAGGCTAGATCGAAAATTGAAAAAAAAACACCAAATTTTGTTTGAGCTAGCTCAACTCTCGATTTTTCCGGAATAAAATTACTAATGTAATCTGTTGCTGCTTATAGCAATGCTTATTTGAGTGTATACAGTCAGCAACAAAATAGAAACCAAAGATCAGATAAGTTTTAGTTAGTTCTGGTTCGTTCTGCTGTTTTGTTGCTGACCCTATGCACCTAAATAAGCATCGCTATGTACAGCAAAAATAAGTATTCATCATAATAGTGCGGAAAAATCGTGAGTTGGGCTAACGTGGTAACTATAAAATAAAAAAATTATTTTAAAAATTATAATTTTTATCTTTATTGCAGTTATGTTTTACAGCAACAAATTGGCAACATATTTCTCGATACCTGTTTAATCTATTATCTTATATTGAGTTATCTTTCCGGCTACCTTAACATAAAGCTAGCATTGGTGACGATTTCAGAAGATCGGTTTGAGCAACAAAATCTTCTCTTTGGCAACTAATATTTTTTGGATTACTCTCCAGACTTCCAGAGTATGGACTTTTGCACGTACAGAGCGCACAGGATCCTTTAAACTTGCAGATCACCTAAAAAAAATAAACAAAAACCCTATAAAAATCAGCCCAATTTACAAATTTTTTTAAAAGAAAAATTTAAATAATATTTAATTACTTTTTGACTTTTAACACATTTTTTTTAATTTTAATTTTTGGAAACTGTGACCCATTGTTACCAAAATATGTTTTTTTTATTATTTAAAGGTTATATGAGTCTTTACCAAGTTCAAAAATTAACCCTGGTTGTGCGCAAAGTTCAGATCTTGACCTGGACAACTCTTTTGCAAGTTTTAATTTGAACCTTATAAAAATAGAGAGCATATCTAGATTTATTTTTCCTACTAGCTGATTAGATATTTAGGTAACCTATTTTAACAGTCTTGTTCTAACTTTGATTTATCTTTGCCAACTTAACACTGTTTGCAAAAGCTTAACAAAAGTGGTCCAGATACTTTATTTTAAAAAAGTATAACCACAAATTTATCTAGAAAAGAAAAAATTAAAGTTATATTATAGCTTTAACTACAAAATAGTTTCATAAAATTATACTCGAACCATGATTATCACCAATTGAACAATAAACACGATTTATGATTTAGCAAAATTAAAATGCTTTAATGGTCCATCAGGGGTTCAGTTACATTAAGCTTTTATGTATTATGTTCCGTAATGTGCTTTTATAGCTCGAACACATATTTGTTTTATAAATGCATCATTATTAACAAAATTAATTAAAAAATTTAATAGTTGTTTAAATATTTGTAATTTACTTTATGACGAAAAAATACTATATTGTACAACAAGTTTTGAAAACAACATTTTTCACACCAGTTTGGCACGAGCCGCACAGGTATGCCATAAGTCACACGAGTGTGAAAAATGCTTCTTAAACGAGTTTTACACTATACTTTTCTACGACTGTACTATTTTAGTACTTTGGTTTACCATTAAAGTAAATTGTTTACGCTATGGTAAATTAAAATTGAACATACGACTATAAAATGTATACAAAATAATTTACCATTCACAATTCTTATAAATATCAAGGCCTTTTACAAATTTTTTTAAGCTCCCAAAATTTTTGGGTTTTCCCCCAAAAATTTGTCGTCCCGATAAAGATGAAAAAAAACCCTTTTTTATTTTGGGGTTTGGCCCCTTAAAACCCTTTTTGGATCTTCGGGTTTTTTTATATCTTGGGCTGTCTTATTGGGATCCAAATTTTTTAAAAATGAACCCTTCAATTACGTCAATTATAAAAATTTTTATTAAAAATGGTTTTTTTACAAAAAAATTTTTTTTTAAAAAAATTTTTTAACTTTTAAAATTGGTTTAATTAACGCCCCTTTTTTTTTACGGGGGTTGGAATATCAAAAAGCATAACGTCATAATATATATTACGTCATATATTTTCGTCACAAGTTTTCAGAATATAATAATTTTTTTTAATAAAATTTTAAAATTTTTAAAATTTTTTTTCTTTATGTTTTTTTAATTTTAAAATTGGGGGTAGACTTGTAAAAATTTTGTGTTTTTTTTTAAAGTTTTTTTTTTTTATTTTCTTTTTCCTTTTCGTTGCAAGCAAAAATAAAAAAAATTTTCAAAATGGTTTTAAAATCGTAAAAGGCCGGGGGTTTTGTATCTTTTATTTTTATATATAGATATTTTATCCTTTTCAAAAGTTAAAAAAAATTAAAAAATTTGATTTTTGTGTTGGGGGCAACAAAAATTTTCCCCATTTTCTACCCCAATATTTTTATTATTTATTTTATTTTTTTTTGTTTTTGGTTTAATTTTTTATTTTTTATATTTTTTTGGAAAAACACAATAAAATTTAAAAAAATTAAAATTATCATTCCTAAAAAAAAAATTTTTTTAAAAAAATATATATTCAGGGCTTTGGGCCCCAATTCAAAACTGCCTTCCCCCAATGACGTCTGACCCCAAAATTATTTGGCAAAATTTTTTTGATTACTGTCTACCTGTGACAGCCCTTTTTTGCAAATAATATTCTTTCTATTTTACAGTTTTATAGTAATACAATTACCACAATATTTTAAAACACGTACACCTCGGCCTTTAACAATAAAAAAAAATGTTTAAAAACCCATTCAAAATTTATCACAAAAAGGGGAAATGTGCTTTAATGACCGGAGGGTTTTGGGAAGGGACGTTCAGAATTTAAAACAAAAAGAAAAATAAAATCCAAAAAAAAAACCAGGGAAAAAAAAAACTTTTGTTTAATAAAAAACAAAAAAATTATTTGGGGATTTTTTGGTTTTTTTTGAAAAAAAAACCGTGGTTACTTTTCAAACTGTCGGAAATCATCCGGAATTCCCCAAATAGGTAGGGTAAAAATATGAAAAAATTTTTAAAGGGTTTAATTTTCAGAGGAAAAGTTTCAAAAAAAAACTTTGTTAATAAAAAATGGTGAATTGTCCAATGGAAAGGTTATTTTAAAAAAAAAAAAATCGTTTTTTAAAAAAAAGCAATATATTTTGGGCTGGCACCCCGATAAATGAGGGGTAACCAAAAAATTTACAAGTGGAAAATACAACTTCGGGCTTTTTAGGGGCCTTTTTAGGTTTAAAACCTCCATCAAAGGGCGTAGACTAATTATTATTCATATTGGAAGCAAAAAGGGTTTTTTTAGCGGGGTCTTTTTTTTTTTTCATCTATAAAAAAAGAAAAATTTAAAAGTTTGGTTTTGCAGATGATCGACTTAATACCAGAGGCTTCTGTTATTGTAATAGATAACGCAAGTTACTATTCTTAAGTGATCTGTCAGATAGGGAAAATTGCCAAGAGGTAGGTGTGAGTAATACATTTAATATGATATGGATTCTGTACCCCACAGCCCGACTATGGTAAGCGATCTGCAAATTGATAAGTGTCAATTTTCTGTGCACACACATATTTATACCCTGTGATCAGGACCGAAGCGGTCCCGTCTTGGCGAGTACCGAACATAGAGTTTTTAGTTTGAAAATTGATTTAGTTTTTAGCAATTGAAAAAGTACAGCATTTTTGAAACTAATTCTGAGCTTTTATGTATGGAAGCACTTGTTTTCACTGCCTTTTGTGTAGGACCAAACAGTTCTAATAGAAAGTGGAGTTTATTTTGGTTTAATTATATCATACTGGTCGGACAGAAAACTAAAGGCTCTTGGGCTTTTTGAAAATTGAGAATAATTTTTTAGAATAAATGCAGAACGATATTTTGCTAAATGGATCTAATAGTACTGGATTATTGTCGCCATGGACGGGATAAAGAGAAAAAAACATAAGAAGACGAATTTTTGTAAATAATTATTTTGTGACTGCATGATGTGCTTGGAGAACTGGCTGCCTAGGATATTTATATGTGTTGTTTTTATGGGCAATTTTTTCTTAAAGAAATTTTCATTTCTTTGTGGGTGTTATTTTAGGGTGTCTGTACGTAAAACTTTATGGATGTCCATGTCTCTTTTGTACCAGGGTGCTTGGCATAGACGTCTGAGTATTTTGTGGGCCTTATTAAAATAAGTTTTGACACCTTTAGACCAGAAATTTATGCCCCACAAAAATGCTTTTAGGGTCCATTAACATTTACGTGTCGTCCTGATAAAGATGAACAAATTTGTTTTATATTTTACGCATAAGTTTGGCACCTATAAACCATTAGGATCTTCGGGTTTTATTTTATTATCTTGGGTTGGTCTTATATGAGGTGCTTAATTTCCTAGTAAATGTACCCTTGCAATTACGTCAATTATTAATAATATTTAATAATAAAAGTGGCGTATTACTAAAATTATGCTTTTTATGCATAAATTATACAAACCTCAATATTTATTATGGTTTGAACAATAACAATAACGCCCTATTACTTATTTACTGAGTATAAAATGGAACATTTATGATGACGTAATGACATATGTAAGGGTTGGTCAAATAATTTGTTTGTTGATTATGAGTTTATTAAAAATAAAAATTGCAAAAAAGCAAGTTAAAAAGTACATCTGGTTATGGATACAATCAAGAAATAAAAATTTGTCAACTGGTGTAACCTTTGCTTTTAATTGATGTAGATCTGACAAATGTTAACCTTAACAAGTTGTCACCTTTTCAAACCAAATCATACTTTAAAAGTAAACGTTCCTAATGCGCCAAGCATTTAAACAATGTCTCAGCGATAGTAAAATTTGGGCTCAAGAGCTGCGGTGAACTGTCTTGCGGGTATCTTACTCTTTGTCTCTAAATAGTACTATTAGACTGACTTAATGAAGTAATCACGCCAAGACATATTGCCTTTAATTAAAATTCAGTTAATTTATTAATAAAAAAAAAGAGTTGTGTCATAATATAACATCACAGTAACAATAACGTATACATTATTAAAGAAAATTAGTGTCTGGGTTACCTCAGCATTAGATATTATATGGTTCCTTGAAAGTGTTAGACAACCTTATAGTTTAAATAACACTAAAATCTTGAACTTCGAATGTCTTTATTTGTTAATTGATACACAACGTTTCGGTTAGTGAAGTATCTCCAACCATTTTCAAGTGATAACTGGAAGAATTATCACTTGATAACGGTTGGCGATACATCACTAACCGAAACGTTGTGTATCAATTAGCAAATAAAGACAATGGAAGTCCAAGATTTTAGTGTTATTAAATTCTTTATGGTAACTGGGCAATAAACGTATCTGTCTTTGCTAAGGTAAAAGAAATAAGTAGTGTCGCATTTTAATTTTTTTAAACCGACGAAAAAAAAGGTTATCAATTTGACACGTATGTATGTAATATTATTGAAACTGCTCATGTGGGCAAATCCTTTTTTTTTTGGAAAACCCTTGGACCCATCAAATTTTATTTTTGAAGGGGCACTTTATAATTATAATGTTCCTTTTATACTCACTTTTAACCCATCAGTTAAGGATATTAAAATCTTAAATTGAAAGAGTGGTCAAGTTATACCTCATTTTAAGGATATTTTATATTATTTTCAAGGATACCTAGCAATGTGTACTTTAGGTTGGTAGTTTAGCAGCCGAGTGACAATTGCGTTATTAGCAATGGATTTAAAAAATGGGTTAAGTTTAACAAAAAGCAAAAAAATAAAAAAAATGACAACGCAGCACATTTCAAGGATGCTGGATAACAATAAATAATTTAGTTTGCAATTTTGTTTTAAAAATCAATTAAACCTATAAAAACCCTGCACAAAATATTTTAAAAATATTAGTTTTGCACTTGACCTAAGAAACAAGAAGCATTTTTCAGGTAAATTTTGTTAATTTAAAGATATATTAATACACAAATAATCATAAAATTAGTTTAATTCTTTTGTTTTAAAAATAACTGATGGATAATAAACAGCAGTAAGTAATAAAATTCTTGTAAATGAATAGTTTTACCAATATTTATTAAATTAAAACAGCAATATTCTACGAAAATAAAGCAAATATTTTATCTACATCAGACATAATCCCAAAGTATTTTTTGACAAATAATTAACACTTCAAAAGTTATACTCTGTTGCCAAGTGTTTTTATTTTTACCTCTTTGTTAAATTTAACACATTGTTAATTTATGCATTTTAAAATAAAAAAATAATAATAAAGTAGCTACTTTATTAGATACCATTGAAAGTTAATTAAAGACAAGATTTTTAAAAATCATACTGCTACATTTCAAACATCTGATCCTAAATTCGTGATTAGCGACCCTTATGTACTGAATCTGGAGTAAGTTGGAAGAGGTTGGAAAGGGTATTTAGTGCGCCATATAGGACTCGCCATCTTAAAATTTGCAAAGCTAACTTAGCATTTATGATCAGTGACCCCTAAAATCCATGTATACCAAATTTGTCGTAAATCGATTATTTTTGGAAAATGATTATTTTTAAGAGGTTAAAGAAAACGGTAACATCACACATCAATTTCAAGGATGGATTTTTATTTTAATGGCCTTTTTGTAATAAATACACGTTTAAATTATAAAAAACAAATTTTCTAAATTTTTGGTATTCAAGACCTGTTTTTTGAGGTTGGGAAGTTTCTGTAATGTGGTTAGTTTAATTAAAAATGTTAGCTTCTCAGTATTATTTCACGCTACTGGTTCAAATTTATGCGCTAATAGACCTTTAGCCATCTGTTATAACTACTTGAATAAAATCTTTAAATTTAAATGATTTTTTTAGCTCTTAACCTAAAGTACCTTACGCTAAGTATCGTCGTAAACTTAAAAATGAGATATCACTTAATAGCCCTTCCCATTTAAGATTTTGGGGCTTGTGCCACCCCCTTAAGGAGTTGTAGGAATAAAGAGTACAATATGAGGGGTAAGTGTTCTCCTTAAAAAAATACCGACAAGTCCGAGGGATTTTGTATGTTTCTACGTTTGTAAGTGTGAACGTTTATACATTTCTACATTTGTACGTTCGTACGTTCATATATTCGTACGTTCGTACGTTTGTGTGTTCGTATGTTTGTATCTTTGTATGTTTGTCTACGCATTTCTTAGAAACTAGTAATGGGATTGTTATCATTGTTTTTTTTTTATTTATTTACATTTACTTCGAATTAGAAAATAGTAAAAATTTTATTAAAATCGATTTAGCATTGGATATGGACCAATACGTGTAAGTGTATTGATACGTGCTATGTGTGTGGTGTCAAAGGAAAAATATCCTAAAAATTTATAACAGATAGCTTGAAAGTCAAACCAGAGAATCATCAAATTTTGGCGACATACCGCGTTGAACATTGTTAGGACAGTTAACATACCGGTTTTATTTTCGCGAGAAGCGGTAACTGGGAAGGTGTTCTGACATCAGTATCTCGTCTTACTTTGTACCCAGTATCTACCGCTATCGCCACTAGTCGAGGAGCGTTAATAATGGTTATGTCAAATTAAATTTAAAATAATGGAAAATTCGTGGCTTTTCTATTGTTTTGGTTCTTGTGATTTTTTTTGCTATGGTTTAACAACTATTTGGATTGCAGATTTTTTGGTTTATTAGTTAATTCCCAGATGGTGAATTAATGCAATTATATTTAAATCATAAAGGAAAAATGTCTTGTTATAGTTGACTTGGGAAAAGGCTAATATCTTATTAAATGAAAAATGTGGTTTATATATTTTCTTTTCGACTTATTTCTTAACTCTCCAAAGACCTTTCATTTAATTTAAACTTGAAAAATGTAAATTTAAAAGATTAGTATGTAAGTTGACATGCGTAAACCGTTTCGTTTTTGCGAGGATAGGCGGGATAAACACGGTTAGAAAGGTGGGGGAAAGAACTGCTATCAACCAGTAGTTAAAAACGGTAAGTCGCGAAAATATCCTTAGTGTTGTTTCTCTTGTATCTACCATTTTTAGCGCGTTTTTTAAACTTATCTAAAATGTTTTTAAAATTAGCTTAAAACTTACTCTTTTATGTTTTTATACATGTTAACCTTTTAATAAGCAAAATGGTAGTAAACACGTACCTAAGTTTCATGTCAATGTAATAAATTTTATAAAGGTGAATCGTGGAGGCCAGCTAGAGTTGGGTTTCAAGAACATAAATAATGTATTAGGATTCTTTATTTTTTAAAGAGCCAGACGGTCAAACATGTATTCAAGACATGCCCCAGAATAGACTGGCATTTCTAATGCAAATAAATATATTTTTTTGTTTAAGATTTTACCAAACTTTGCATTTTATTATTTAAACAGGATGCTAACTAAAATAAATTATGTATAGGTAAAATTTTACTTTACATACCTAGCACAATTAACCAAACTAGACATGATTTTGGTACCAATAGCAAAATATATTTTTATCTTCTATGTCGATTGCCAAATCATACAAAAGTTTTGTAATAAAACAAACGAATTATATTTATGAGAAGCATGAATTTTTGGGCGAAATGTTTTTTGTTTAATTTTACTTAGATATTTAAATTGTACTCTTTAACTAAAGTTTTACTTTTTATCCTAAGAGAATCCATAAAGGTTTAAGAAATAAGAACTAACGTAGTAAGAGTCCCTCAGTTTATTAACACGGCACCTAATGATTGAAGGTTTAAGGAAAAAGAATAAACATCTACATGCTGTAGGTTTTACAATCTAGGGACGAAAGAATGAGTAAAGTAAGGAGTTCGAGGCCTGTGAGTTACTGATCTTTGGCAACTCATCGAAGACCATTAGAGTAAAGGTTTTTTGTAAAAAACATCCGTTTTTTACAAATCTTTTAAATTGAGACATATATTTTGCTCTCAAAGCATCTTATTATTAAAATATAAATAAAAATAAGACAATAATCTCATATAAATTATGTTCAAGAAATTAATATTCATAAACAATGAATCTGAATTCTATAAACATAGATTCGCCGTAAAGGCAAGTTAACTTTGGCAGTCTGTATCTTGGCAACCAATAGACCGATTAATGATTATGATATATTAAAAAGAGAGTTTTTGTGAGTACTTTTAAACAGTATTTCTATGTAGTAAAACTATTCATCAAAAATTCGTTGGGATGGTAAATTTTGTTTATAAGCAAAAAATGTGTTTATAATTTTAAACAGTTGCTGAGGACGCCCAAATGATCCGACTTTCAACTGAAAGCTTGAGGTCCCTAGTATATTTGAGAAAAATTGTAAATTTGAAGTTGAATATTCCGGACTAAACTCTGTTTAAAATATTGTCATTCTTTTTAAAACAAAATTATATTCCAAAATTATGGTGCAAAAACTATTGACCAAACTTAACGATATTTAACGTAATTTTTTCGACATGATATTGTATTCTTTTTGGCCAAATATGGAACTCCTCACGCAAAATACACGTTTTTCCTGCTTTTTTTTTGTTTATTACTTTTCTTACAACAATCGATATGAATCTTGCGATTTTTACTAAGTATTTCTTGTGAGAAATTTAATAAAAAAACATTTCTCTAGCTACAATTTCTCTTTACGAACAATACCTACGAAGTTTTAAACGAAGAAAGCAAAATAAAATGATTTTTTTTACATTTGGTATATTTAACAAATGTTTTGGACCTTCTGAGAGAAAGCATATCTTGATTCTTCTCTTATATATATATATATATATATATATTATATATATATATATATATATATATATATATATATATATATATATATATATATATATATATATATATATATATATATATATATATATATATATATATATATATATATATATATATCATATATATATATATATATATATATATATATATATATATATATATATATATATATATATATATATATATATATAACATGTAGCAGTGACCGCCAGAAGTATGCGACATATAGGAAAAAAATAATAATTTGAAGATCACCTCTGCATCACTTAAAACCTCAGAAACAATTGAACGATCCCGATTGTCGTTTGTTATTTGGCAGTACATTTGAATTTTGTCAGATCGGTTGACCGAAAATCTCCTTATTTGTCAAAATATCGAAAAATTTAATAAGAATAAGTTATTTAGAATTTAATTCTATGACTATGTGTGAAATTTTAAGCCATAAATAAAAACAAAAATTTGGACATTTTTTTTCCATAAAAATATTTTTGTTTGAAAATTTTTTCTTTACCATTTAAAAACAGGTTTCCAGACCTAAACTGTTTCGCTACAATTTTTTTTTTACTTTAGTTAGTCCTTTTTTTCGAAGAAAATTTAAAAAAATTGTATTTTTCGGAAACCCGAGTTGTCGCAAAGCCATTTTTTAAAAACCGTAGCTCGGAATCTTACAAAGGCTTTAAAAAAAAAACATGGCGGCAACCTGCTAGCTTACCAGATACAGGTAAAAGTATATCAAGGGCACAAGTCAACGAAGGCATCTAGTATTGCCATTTAAGTTTCTTTTATGTAAAAAGTTGGGATTCTTATGTTTTTTAAGCGTAAAGACAACATAGCTTTGAAAGGTCAATAATATGTAAAATACATAAATGATTAAGAATTTTTACACATAAATACCCATCTTCTAGCCACCATTATGCTACTACAAAGCATTCTTTACCTTTTTTAGTTAAAATATTTAAAAGCAAAAACTAAGTTTCGCAAGTTAATTTTCTGTTCGTAGATATTTTCAGCCCTTTATTATGAAAGATAAAATTTCATATGGCCTATAAAACTTAATAAACTTAACTTATCAAACAAAAAGGTTTTTTGCCTGGCGACATATTAATGCGGATGATATGAAAGCTTATGAAAGCAATTTATAAACTCCCTCATGTAATTTTAAAAGTTCCGTGTTCATGTCAGCGCACTTAATGGTTTTTGGATTTTTAAATATTTTACCGCAGTTTATTTTCTTTATATTTTATAAAAGGTATTTAAAACAATTTTTTATTTAAAAATTTTATAAAAATTAAAAGTATTTTTATTTTATGACGTTTTGGCTGATATATTCTCCATCCATCATCAAATAATATATTATAATAGCTATTTAACAAACTAGGAAACAAGGGTTTGAATAAGGGCGATTAATGATCGGGGCAATATAACGCGTGTGCCGAACTAGTTTGTTAAGGGTTAAGATCATTCTTAGGAGATCGTTTGTTATTAAATTTCAAAAATCATTGAAATTATTTAGGGATATATTTTGATTTTAAGCAACTAACCTAACAAATGTTTTAAAGTGTCGAATAACAGTACCTGATATTCAATTAAAACATATGACTTTTATAAAAAACGCTTTTCTTTAGTCACATCACATTAGTAATAATTTAAAATTACAAATAACGTTCAGGTCATGACACATTAATGAAAAATACTAGAAAACCATTAAACACATTTTACCAGTACTTTTGGAATATTCCATTCAATAACAATCTTTTTTTATTATGGAGCAATCCACGAAGAATTTAAGCCTAAATACCAACATGGCGTGGGATTTAAAAAAATAATAAGTAGCAGTCAAATGGATAAACAGGCGGGCAAATGGAAAGGTTGATTTTCATTTAACCTTATAGAAATTGGGTGTGACTGTATAATGTGGTCCGAAGAAAACTGAATAAGAGTTACTGTTCAAAAAGCAGAAGTATTGAGGAAGAATATATGACAGTATATCAAAAACTAATAGATGATAAAACGAACTTTTATCAATGGAGTGTAAGGGGATGCGTAAAGAAAACCTTTCTCTTGCTCTACTGGAACCTGCTAGCAGAGAAATGGTATTCGCTTATTTTTCAAGAAAAAGCTATAAACCCGTTATTAAATTGATTTTATAACTTCTTTAATAATCTGTATAAAAATTTAAATTTATTTGTATTAGTATGAAATGTAATTTATAAATATTTATTAAAAATCACCAGCTTCATTTTATGGCCTAGTATTTACAATTTCTTTTTTAAAGTACTTAATTCTTCACTTTTAGGCAACCACGGAATATTTATAAAATTAAAAATTAAAAAACTGTGTAACTTTGCCCCAAGTTCATTAATCCTTTTAGTTATTAACATCACCTTTACGTTTGTTGCATGAAAAAAACATCTTGCAACCTGAAAGCTATTTTTCTATAGCCACAAGACGCAAACATTCCTTCTAAATCTTTATAAAATATTAAAATCTAAATTTAAACAGTAAATTTTTCTTATAATCAAGACACCACCGCTTTACTAAAATCAAAAACATACCGCTAGAGACAGTCAATTCTTGGAACCCCTCTTAGAATCTTAAAATATCTAAAACAAACAAACCGAGTTGATTTCGAGCGCCACAGCCGCGCTCCGGCATGACTGCATAACTCTGTGATTACGTCGAGACGACGCATCCAAGAAGAGCTCGGGCCCTTCGGGGGTTACGCAAACGCGGAAACGGGACCAATGAAATAGGTCGCCTCGGAGGCCGTACGGCGGTAGAGCGAGGTCAAAGCGCTAACATATCAGTAAGACTTTTGGCTTTGTCAAACAAGCAGTGTCTGAAATTCTCTTCGCATTTCTGGCAAATTAATTAAATGTTCTATTCATTAGTCAGACTTTGAGTTTTGTCAGTAAATCACTGTCTGATGTTTGTTCTCGCATTTCGGGCAAACTACCAAAATGTTCTATTTAAACAATTTGATAAAATGTCAGTTTCTAGTGGTAGTTTAGTGCTACTTTTTCCGTGTTAGCACAAGAAAATTGACTCATCACATCTTTTCTCTGTAATAAAGTAAAATTATAAGGTTTTGTACAAAGTGTACATTTATTAGTTAAAGCTACTTAGCTATTTTACTGTGTAAAATTTAATTTGACATATTTACGTAAAGATTAAACTAAAGCAAAGCGGTTAAAAGTGATTTTAAAGGACTGTAACAGGGCAGGAGTTAGCTGGAGTGGTAATAAAAGTGATTTGTGAATGATACGTTTGAAGATTAGCAGAGAGTTAAGGTAATATCCAAACTTATTTATAAGATAGTTCGTTAATAATTAATACCGGGAGTCCCAAAAACTGTAAATAATTTCTCACCTTGACTTTAAACTTTCTAACTTTCATAGTGATAAAAAAACAATCTCTAATTGTGGTATAACGTCAATAGATTCACGTATCAAAATCAAATTTTGTAGCTTTTTTTCTTTCATATTTTTAAAAAAATTAAGCTTTTGATAAATTTGTGAACAGCTGATACTGTCATAAGATAATAAATATCAACTAAATTTTTCAACCTCTTGACAAATTAATTAGGGCCATCAGTGCCAAGTGAAAGAGTTATTTTAATCCTTTCTTCTTTCTTGGATAATTTTAAAAAGTAAACAAAAATTCAAATTATTTGTCAATTGAAAAATTTATTTTGGAATTATTGATACGCCCCATTGACATATAGCAAGAAGTGTAGTGAAGTAATTGTTTAAATTTGTATATTTATGCTATTCCAGTGTCTCATTAGCAAGTCATTCTACAGGGCGTCTAAACCTTAAATTTGCACCTATTAGGTTTGCGGTTCATATTTAGCCGATAACAGAATTTGTCGGCAACTACTTATGGTGCGGACGCGTGCTGATTAACGTTAGTGCCAGTAACATTTTTTATTAAACCCATTTTATAATAAAAATAAAGTAGAGCTCTTAGCTGGATTCTAAAAAACATTTATAAAAAATATGCATATTGTTTATGATTTTTTTAATTTTTTTATACTAAAAAATAATTTACAAAGTTTTTTCTATTACATTGTTTTATATAGGTACCGTAAAAAACAGAATAATAATCTCTGATTTACTATTGATTCACCTATACAAATAAAAATGATGCTAAGGTAACTATTTGTGTACACAAACGAGCTGGAATTTTCTACTTTCAATTCTTGAGATTTATCAGAGTTTAAAAAAGCAAAGGAGTTACAGGAAAATGCAAAAAAAATTAATTGCTCATTTTGAAGAGTAAAATAAAATTATTTAGGAATTTTATAACTCTAAAAATAAGAAGTTAAAAGAAAATAAAAATAGGCTTGTATTAAAATATAGGGTATAGTTTTAAAACATAATATTATTATTATTATAAAAATAGTACTTGTGTGCTTATTTTACCAAAATATCATAGTTTAATAAGCATTTAAATTATGCTTTTATAGTTTTAGTTTACAAACAAAGCTAATTAACAAGTTTGCCATATTTAAAGGGGAAAAGTTATACTTAAACTCATAGCATTAACCTCAGTCATAACAATTTAGTTTTATAACTTTCGTATTTAACGAGAATAATAATCTTTAGACTGTTTTTATATATTATTACGAAAAATTTTACAGACGGACTCTTTTATAAAGTACAAAAAAATTCCATATAATTTTAAGAAAGAAAATAGAATATTTTATTTTGGTAAATGGACATAAACGCATAAAATTTTGGATGGATGTTTATGTTTACCAAGGTTTTCTTACAACAATATTGATAATCATCTGCTACTATGAGAAAGGGTTGAAATTTTTTTCTTAAAGGTTTACCTTCCTACAGTTTTACGTATACAGGGTATTACAGAATGTTGTGAGAAAAATTTAGGGGTAGATTCTACATGTAAAAATATGAACCAAAGTTCATATAAACATGGTCCGGAAATGCTTTGTTTTTATGATACGGGGTGTTTTAAGTTTTTCGTTTTTTAAAGTTTATTTCACATTTCTCGAAAACCCGTATAGATATTGAGATAAGTTTTGCTATACGCAAATGTATTATTATAGGTCACATTTACAGGTACAAAATTATTTTCTAAAGGACTTACATCAGTGGCGTTCATGCCGGTAAGTTCTTATTTTTAGCGAAGAAAACTGTACACCACTGGTTTTTCCAAAAATTGGTATTAATTTCT
This sequence comes from Listronotus oregonensis, assembly GCA_019359885.1. NCBI lineage: Eukaryota > Metazoa > Arthropoda > Insecta > Coleoptera > Curculionidae > Listronotus > Listronotus oregonensis. Next base: position 43,426 of record JAHBCN010004150.1, on the reverse strand, counting down.
TAAAGCAAGTTTAATTCTGCTTAAAAAGTACCTCTTAGAGTTTGTCGTCTTGACTTACCGTTTTCGAAATAAAAATTAATTTATTAATCCGTAACCGTATAAGCTGTTTCCGCCGGAGACCTCAAATATTTCGAAGGGGCAAAAGGAATATTCGAATGCGATTTACAACATGCATTAACGCAGAGGGAATCCATTTATAGCATCTGATCTAAAGTTACAATCAAATAAATTATTCCTGAACAATTAGTAAAAATAAAATAATAAAATTATAAATAAAACATGAAACAGCTAAGTGTACTTTTAGTTTTATTTCAAAAACAGTAAGTCAGAACGAAAAAGTCCGAAAGATACTTTTTAAGCATAATTAAACTGGCTTTAAGAAAGCAATACCATTTTTGGAAAAACCAGTGGCGTACAGTTTTTTTCTCTAAAAATAAGTACTTACCAGCACGAACGCCACTGATCTAAGTGCCTTAGAAAACAATTTTGTACATGTAAAAATGACCTACATTTATACATTTGCGTGTACAAAAACTTATCTTAATATCTCCACGAGTTTTCGAGAAATGTGAAATAAATTATAAAAGACAAAAAACTTTAATCACCCTGTATCCTAAAAACGAAGCATTTCCGGACCCATGTTATTATGAACTTTTTTTCATATTTTTGGATGTATAATCTGTCCCTAAATTTTCCTCACAACATTCTGTTACACCCTGTATACTTATATACTTTTTTCCTGACATGTTTGTCCTAACAACAAAAAAGTATATATTTCTTTTGTTCAAATAACAAAGTACATTAATTTACAGATATTTTAACTGATTTTAGCCTTTATCATTTTTTGTTAGAAAATAATACTAATTCAGTTTATCTATTTGAATTATATTGTAGCTACACTAAGTTATGTATGTATTTTGCTCTAAAAAAAAACGTTGCATAATAGAAAAAAAAACTTTTTCTTGAAAAAATAATTTTATAGAAAATATTTGAATGCGTTACTTTGTCTATAAAAAAGACACTCTAATAAAAAACTTAGTCCTACTTAGATCTTATTTTGCTCAGATCATGTCTGTTGTTTATTGTGTGCTAAAAAGCTTTGCATTTACATAAAAACTACATTAATCAGAACCATATAAACATTAAGAGCACTTAGTATTCCAGAGATTTACAGGACATATTCTTTTCTATTTAGATCACAAACTAAAATAGAAAATAATGGCAAATACAAAATTTTCTCTAAGTTTTATAGGATTTTTAAATGAATTTATTTTAAAGCATTTTTTTCATTTTTTTTTAAGAAGGACATAACATTACAAGTAACTAAAAATAAGGTGAATTATTATACAGTGCGAGTTTTTTACTTGAAATAAATTCAGTAAATCAACCAAGGTTGTTTTTTCGGAAAAAAGCTTGCACACGTCGATTAGTATTGTAAATTGTGCTCTTTTTAATGTAATAAAATTTTTAACAGCATGTCCCAAATTTAAGATATGACGTCATTGAATATTTTTTTAAATAAACATTAATTTTTTTAAGACTTTTTAAAGAGCATGTCAAGTTACACATGTTTGCTAAATTTCAAACTTTTATTTTTTGTCATTTTAAAGTTATTGACATACATATATATATATATATATATTATTTTATATATATATATATATATATATATATATATATATATATATATATATATATATATACAGGGTGTCCGGAATAACTTGAAGTACATGGGGATCTTGAAACCGTTGGAGATACAAAGTGGGTTAAAAGGGGAAAAGTTGCGTAAGAGCCCAACAATATTCCGTTTTGAGCATATTTTTTGGGCTCTTCAAAATATACAGGGAAAAAAAAAAGTGCGTTTTGAACAACTTTAATATTTCAATCATTATTGGACTAACCCTGAAAATTTCAGGAGAGGGGGAAGACATATCTGGAATTTAAAAAAATTAAGGCCTATGTTTCGTGCAGCCATAATCAACTTTCGTTTTTCTTATGGCCGCCATATTGAATTTTTACATTTTTTTAAAAGTTGCTCCCCCTTCCCAAACCCTGAAAATCGACTTATTAAACCCCCTAAAAAAACAAAAAAAATTATCATTTTTAAATAGTAGGCTTATGTCTTTTCGATTTTGACGTATTCATATTTGACGTGGTCTCGTATTAATATTTTATTTCAATACGATAGTGTTGTTAATGAGACGTCAAAAAAAAGTTTGCTAAGTAGATAAAGTTAAAAATGAATGCTTTTTCAAATAGTGAAAGATATGACATGTTGGAATGTTTTATTTTATGCCGAAGGAACACGAAATGGCTGAAGAAATGTACTTGAATAAATACCCGGAAAGGCGACAACCCAGAAAGGGTTGTTTAGGCGTTTGAAAAATAATCAATTAATTATGGGATTTTTGTGAAAAAAAAGGAATAAACCGAAATGAAGAAAAAAAAATTTATTATGCAAAGTGTAATCGAGACGCCTCGTAATTACGGCAAATTGAAGCAGCAGGCGTTGCCCCTCAACGGCCGTGACGTTCTTAATCGGAAAAAACCCCCCACCGGAACAGTATTCGGGGCTTCAAAGGAGATAAAGCAAAAGGCTCTTCTCTTTGGTTTTTGGAACAATGCCCGCCCAAATTTTTCCCTTTTAAAGAATTTTAGGTCTGATGAAAGCGCTTTACCAACTGCGGAATGTTTAATCGCAAAAATACTGTTTTTGGTCAGATGTAAACCCCCATTTGTCCCATAAGTGAGGCATCAAAAAATTTGGTTTTAATTTTTGGGAGGGGAATCATTGGTACCCACGTAATTGGTCCTTTTTTTTACAATGGAAATTTAAATTTCGAAAAATTTAAATTGTTACAAAATGACATAGCAGACGCACTTATGGATCTTCCTCTTGCAACAATCCAAAACATGTATTTTCATCAAGATGGTGCCCCCTTCACAATGCTCGGATTGTCACTGACTATCTCAATACCGAATATCCCAATAAATGGATAGGTAATCAAGGACCCGTAAGATGGCCCGCTAGGTCCCCAGATATGACACCCATGGACTTTTCGTTTGGGGTACTTAAAAACAAAATTTACGCTACATCACATGAAACTGTCGACGCACTAAGAGTGGCTGTAGTAGAAGCTGTTAACAGCATCACCCCTGAAATGATCAGGCACTCTTCTGAAGCAGATTAAGACGATACAGACTGTGCGTTCGGGAAAATGGTGCCTTATTTAAACAGTATCTTCAATAGACTATTGGTTTCTGTGATGTTTCTTTTTGCTACTTTTTTTACCTAGTCTGCAGCTTAAGTCGTTTTATTGTAATTTTAAGTTTAGTTTTGATTTATTAGGTTCTAGATTAAAATAATTTGATCTTTAATAACATTAAAAAAAAAGCGGTGAAAAAAAAATTTTTTCGACCTACTATGTAAAAAATAATAATTTGTCATTTTTGCTTTTTTTTCACTGATTTAATAAGTAGAGTTATACACGGTTGGAAAGGGGATGTTCTAAGCATTTTAAAAATGTAAAAATTCAATAGGGGGCCATAAAAAAAACGAAAGTTGATTATGGTGAAACGAAAATTTAGTGGGCCTAAATTTTTTTGACACCTTTTTAAATTGCAGATGTGTCTTACCCCTCTCCTGAAATTTTCACGGGTCTAGTCCATATAATGATTGAAATATTAAAGTTGTTTTTAAAACGCACATTTTTTGTTTTCACTCTGTATATCTTTGAAGAGACAGTTAAAATATTAAAAAAAATATATATATAATATTTATTTTAATTTTTATTTAAGATTGTATTAAGTAATATATTAGTTATAATTTTATATATATATATATATATATAATATATATATATATATATATATATATATATATATATATATATATATATATATATATATATATATATAATATATATATATATATATATATATATATATATATATATAAACTAAACGCAAAACAATTTCCGATGCACGTCATATGCTTTTCGTGACGTGGATGTTGCCAGCGTTGCCAGATAGTGATAAAAATACTGAGTATGTAATATTTTTAAAAAATAGGTATTATTTTTTAAAAATGATATTTTTACACTACTTAATCAAACGAAATTTAAAAATTAAATATTTATTTGGCTAAAGTCTTAGTCATATACTTTATTTATTCCATTACAAACTATTACACAATAATTACGCAGTTAGCATATAGAACGTGTCGATATATACGAAAACTAATATAATCTAATATTCCGTTTCCTAAGCCACCCTGTAATTTGATTTGAAAAAAAAGCGCAGGTCAATGCGATATCTCTTCCACAAGACTTTAAAGTAATCCCTTGGGTTGGGCGTGAAAAAATCTTCTCCACTTTTAATGCCTCCAAAACACAGTCATGTTCGCTGTCGGAAAAAATTTGCCAATGCTTATTCGTTATATACGATTGGCCAAGTTCTGCAGAACAAAGAATTATTTAACCTTGTAGGTGTTACTTTTGAGAATAATCTTAACTGACACAAACACATTACATACAAAGCCCAGCAGCTTCAAGAAATCTTGGATTCTTTTTCGAGCCAGAAAATATTTCTCTCCTTCTAATCTGTATACACTGTATGTATCCCAGATCAGACCCTCTTTAGAATATTGTTCTCATGTCTGGGGAATGGCGTTCCTACCACACTTAGCAGCTTCCCTCTCTTGCCGTCCGACAAAACTGTAGGGATTTGTCCCTCTTTTTTAGGTATTTTCACGGCTTCTGCTCTGAAGATTAGCCAGTATAATTCCTCCTCTAGCAGTTCCCAACAGACCAACATGTAGTGCCACTTTTATGCATCATTTTTCAGTCCAACGTGAGAGGCCCCGATCTTCCCACTTTGTTCGTTCTTTCATCCCTAAAGTATCAACAAACTCCCTCCCACCACGCTTAAGACACCTACGGTAAGTTAGTACTTAGGCCTCAGCCTTCGTGGACTGTGCTAAGATGAAAAATTTGGCAAAAAATACATTATAAAGTGAAAAGATTAATGCTTTAGTTTTGGTTATCATCGTTAGAATCACTTGAATCACTAGATTCATTTAAATTAATAACCATAGGTTTAGTGTTCAACCTGTCAGATACATGTTCTCTATCGTACCATTTTCTTATCTCGTCTTCTGTATGTCGAATTGAATTTTTCCACATTTCTGGAGTAATAGTACCAAAGTTCCCCAATATCCAAACAGTGAATCTCTGTCGCACCATCTCGACCAACATGTCTGTTATAATAATTTTGGCAATGCCCAAATGTGGTCGATTGGGTTAAACATACAGTGATATGGAGGCAACCGTAAGACTTTATGTCCATATCTTTCAGCCATATCATCAACTATATAGGTTTTTGGGGTTTATGTCAAAAAAAAAATTAATGATTCAAATTATAAAATCATCTGATACAAAAAAAATAAAAAAATCCAGTTCCTACATAGCTACAATTTTTAGAAGTTCAGTCTTAAACATAGCTTGATCAAATTTAATTTTGTTATCCAATAACCATTCCTGGATTGAAGCCTTTGTCCTAAAAAAATTGGGTATTTTTTTTAATAACATGCTATGGTATGGAGCATTGTCAATTACAATAACTGAAGGCTGTGTCAGATTCTTCAACAATTGGTTCTCAAACCATTGCAAAAATTTTGCTGATTCATTTCCCATGATAATCACTCAGCTTTTTTTTTTGAGGAAAAATTGCCTCAGCACCCTCAATAAAACCATTTTCAGTGCCAGCATGAAGTATTATGTATCTACAAAAATTTCATTTGAACTTAAGTAAACATATGCTTTAATTTATAATACCTTTTTCCATCAACTTTTGTGGATTTCACACTCCTTTGTTTTCATCCTGCCAAGAATGCCCCTATAGTACCGATCTGAAAAATCCAAGTTTCATCAAGGAAAACAAATTGATACAGTGATTCTTTTTTTCTTTCATATATTCTCTAAAAAAAATGAGTCGTTTATAGCTACATGAGGAAGTTCCAAAAGACCCCCCCTTTGGGATCATCTTTCTTCCATCGGAAGCCTATTTCCTTCAACAAATTCCTTAAAGAGGTTTGACAACCATCGAACAATTGCCTCTCTCTTAATTTTTCACTTAAACGTGACACAGTTACGTGCTGTTCAAAAAAAGTTATTTTTGGTAAGTTTTAACTGATTATGGTTATTACATTCAAGACTTACTTGTTTCATACATCTGGTAAATAGTTTTACGAATCGCCCCGATATCCAAAATTTCCACATTTGAAATTTTCTCTTTGCATGAGAACGTTTCTTTTAGGCGACTTTAGCAGCTCATTACTTTTAAGCGATTGTGAAATTGCACTAACAGTGGAAATATTTAAGTTTAGCTGAGCAACACGCTCAAATTAAAATTTAAAATTACCTTTGCAAGTTTTATATGCTACTTTTGTGTTAAACTTACTTCTCTTACTGCAGTCAAGGGCAATAATGGTATTTTCCAGTTCTTGCTGAAAATAGCTTAGCAAGGAAGCTACTAGCTCTTTGATCGGCTGTTTAAATGCTTCGGCATTTTGGACTGAACTTGAACGTAGAAGTAAATGCACAGTAAACTACAAAATCTTTTTTTTCAAAAAAAAGTTTTTTAAAATAACACTGATAAAAATATAGACCAACAATAACTAGTATTACTAAAAACACAAAATTGTTATAAATAATACAGCTTGGACAGGAAGCATAAAATCAAAGAATGAACGGCAACGTCGCTAAATACGACAACATGACAATAATAAAATTCAAATTAAACCAATTTTTTCAGATTTAACTGATATAAATATTCTATGTAATTGAGTTAGTATTAAAGTGAAATGAAATACTTTTGATTAAATTCATTAAAAGGCCAAATTGATGACGTGCATCGGAAATTGTTTTTGCTTTACTTTATATATATATATATATATATATATATATATATATATATATATATATATATATATATATATATATATATATATATATATATATATATATATATATATATATATATATATATATATATATATATATACAGTGCGAGTCTTTAACTTGAAATAAATTCATAAATCAAACAACGTTGTTTTTTTGGAGAAAAGCTGGACACGTCGATTAGTATTGTAAATTGCGCTCTTTTTAAAGTAATACAATTTTATACAGCATGTCCCAAATTTTAAGATATGACGTCATTGAATATTTTTTTAAATAGAAACACCATGTGTGCTAAATTTCAAACTTTTATACACTTGAAATAAATTCAGAAAGGTTGTTTTTCGGAAAAAAGCTTGGACACGTCGATTAGTATTGTAAATTGCGCCCTTCTTAATGTAATAAAATTTTATACAGAATTTCCCAAATTTGAGTTATGATGTCATTGAATGTTTTTTTTTTAAATAGCAACACTACTTTTTTTTTCAAAACTTATTTTAAAGAGCATGTCAAGTTCAATGTGTGCCAAATTTCAAACTTTTATTTTTTGTCATTTTAAAGTTATTGACATACATATATATTTTATATACAGTGCGAGTCTCTAACTTGAAATAAATTCAGTAAATCAAAAAGGTTGTTTTTTATTATTGTAAATTGCGCCCTTCTTAATGTAATAAAATTTTATACAGCATTTCCCAAATTTGAGTTATGATGTCATTGAATATATTTTTTTAAATAGCAACACTATTTTTTTTTCAAAACTTATTTTAAAGAGCATGTCAAGTTACACATGTGTGCCAAATTTCAAACTTTTATTTTTTGTCATTTTAAAGTTATTGACATACATATATATTTTATATATACAGTGCGAGTCTCTAACTTGAAATAAATTCAGTAAATCAAACAAGGTTGTTTTTTCGGAAAAAAGCTTGGACACGTCGATTAGTATTGTAAATTGCGCCCTTCTTAATGTAATAAAATTTTATACAGCATTTCCCAAATTTGAGTTATGATGTCATTGAATATTTTTTTTAAATAGCAACACTATTTTTTTTCAAAACTTATTTTAAAGAGCATGTCAAGTTACACATGTGTGCCAAATTTCAAACTTTTATTTTTTGTCATTTTAAAGTTATTGACATACATATATATTTTATATATACAGTGCGAGTCTCTAACTTGAAATAAATTCAGTAAATCAAACAAGGTTGTTTTTTCGGAAAAAGTTTGATACGTCGATTAGTATTGTAAATTGCGCCCTTCTTAATGTAATAAAGTTTTATACAGCATTTCCCAAATTTGAGTTATGACGTCATCGAATATTTTTTTAAATGGAAGCATTAATTTTTTAAAGATTATGTTCAAAGAGTATATCCAGTTACACATGTGGACCAAATTTCAAATCTTTATTTCTGTATTTAAAAGATATTTGACAAACATCCTATTCAAAGACTAAAAAAAATAATTTTACGTCAAAATAATAAACGTCAGCTCGACAAAAAATGATAAACCAATACCTTTTGGCATTCCACTTTTAAACTGCATAAAAATTAAATTGAATTCAATTAGATTTCTTCATTCTTCGAGTGAGATGTCTGGTCAAATATCTTTAAATGACAAGAAATAAAAATTTGAAATCTGGCACACATGTGTAACTTGATATATTCTTTAAAAAAAAGTCATTAGAAAATTAGTGTTGCCATTAAAAAAATAGTCGCTGACGTCATATCTCAAATTTGGAATATGCTGTATAAAAATGAACTACATCAAACAGAGTGCAATTTAAAATACTAGTCAACGTGTCCGAGCATATTTCCGAGAAAAACAAATTCCTTGAATAACTGAATTTATTCCAAGTTAGAGACTTGCAATGTATATTAATAGCTATTGGACATGCGTGAATAACAACAAAATTTTAAAAGCAATATTAATAAAAGTTCAAAATATGTTTTCTTCTAAATTTATAAATAGTTTCTTTTAAAATTTAAACAATTTAATTTAGATAAAACCCAAATAGACTTATGGAATGCTTTAAGTAGTTATTTAAGCCAAGGAAACTTGTTTACAAAAACATAAATAAAAAAGTCCTTTTATAAGTTAAGATTATTTTTAAATACATTTCTAAAAGAAATTTTTTAAAGTATTTACAAAAAAATTAAATTACTTTTTTTTTTATTTATTTTATTTATTAGTTAATGTCTAGTAAATTTTAGAGTTTACCTTTATATTGAAAACGGTAATAAATTACCACCAAAACATTGATAGGTGTTATTAGTTGCATGCATTTCTTATTAAACATAAATAGAGGAATTTTAACTTTGGAAATGTGGGGCTGTTTTTCAATTCATAAAAAATACCGAAATAAAAAATATTAAAGACTAGAAATAAAAATTTTAATAGTTTCAAAGACCAGCTAAAACAGTTATTTTAAATAAGAAACAAAGTAACCCAATTTAAAACTCACTTAAAACTGTCTAACCAAAAGACTTACGATATTTTTTAAACCAGGGAGTTTATTTACTTATTTGCTAATAAAGGCGGCTACGACTGCTTCTTTAATCTACAAACAAGATTATGATTATGATTAAAGCGTCTTATTTAAAAAAAGCAATTAAAACCTATTTTAATTAAACCTATTAAAACAATATTTTTAATTATGTTTAAATCAAAAAACTAATAATAATAAGTAAATGATTAAAGCAGTTAAACAATTTTTGTATTCTTTTAATAAACTCTAGTAATAGTTATTTATGCAATGGGAGCAAATTGCACAAACTTTTTGCACGAAACGTAAAAATTTTCAAATGAAATCGTAGGTTTAGTTTGACAACACGTAAATGCAAAAAAAATTTTGCACGTATTGCATACAATATTTTTAAAAAAATGTAACAACCAAAATATAGGTAGGTATATAATGGTTCTTTATGTACCAAGGATATTAAGTAGATGTTTATGCCCTGAGGGCGACGTTCTTACAAACTTGAGGACCTTTGACCTGAGGGTTTGTAAGTCGATAAGGGTAAATCTTCTTCTTCTTTTTCTTCCCTGGGAGCCGTCTTGATTCACTACCGGAGGCAGCCCAGCCTCTTGGGCTCTCCCTCTATCTTTTATACCAATCCTCCCATTAGCCTTGTTTCTTCTACAAGTCTGTATAACGCCGAGACTGGTTGGTTAATATATTCCTGTGGGCTCATTTTCGGTTGCCCAAATAATGCCTGTCTTTTGTGATTCAACGCTTTACATTCGAACAATATATGGTAGGCTGTTTCTTCCCCCTCGTCGCACATTCAGCAACGTGGGTCCCCATTGTATGAGCCTATCTTGTGTAGGTGTCCCCTTAGGTTATCGTGCCCTGTTAGCAACCCTACTGTTATGCGAAGTCTCTCCTCCTTTGTCTGAGTAGTTCTCCCTTCGTTTTTTTGGATGGGCCCCTTATAAAGCTTTTTCCATGACTTATTCTACTAAGTTTTTCCTAGTATTCCTTGTGTTTGTTTCAGATCCATTCTCTGGTTAGCCCTCGTGCTGTGGTTTAAGTCACTCCAAAGGCAGGTTCTGGTTCAAAATATGGTGTGGATGATTCATCTCTCTAGCTTATCCGCTTTTTCGTTGCCTCTATTCCTGAATGTCCTGGTACCCCCCAGTTCTTTTTGGCATTCCCATGTCAGCCTGGACGTTACCTTGGGGTTTGCTACTGCCCCCAGTTATGCAGATCCGCTTGTTTTTGTAAGCCTTCCTGGTATTTTCTTTTGCACAGTGCAGTAAAACATATTTTCTGTTCGAAATACAGATCTGTGTGTTCCTAGTGGAATAAGGGTAATATGCATCTATTAATATTATACCCGCGGTGTATACAAACTTTATGTAATACGAGTAAATAATTTTAAAAATACAAAAACTTAAATTTAAACAACATTTTCTTTTTTTAATAGTTGGCTTAGAATCGTTGCTAGGAAAATTAAATTTTGCTAGCTGTCAAACCTTAAAGGTCAAAATGCAGGTAAGTTTTAAAACTTCTGACGAAATTGCAAAAAAGCGAAAAAAGCAGCACAAACCTTAGTTTAAGTTAGAATCGTGTTCTACGACCTAAAAATGAGGAGCAAAAAAGGTTTTATATGTTTTTTCTTAGGGATTACTAAAAGAGCTGGCTCCTGAAAAGGCGTTAACTTTAACAGATTTTTTGTCTTTGTGCCCGAGTGGGCCATAAAGTTCACTTTATGTCCGCGCGGGCCGTAATGTGCACTTTATGCCCGCGCGGGCCGTAAAGTGCACGCAACATTTTGGGACAGTGTATACTGTCACTTCACCACTTGTGGCAAATTATACTGCGGGACACTTTATTACGAGTCACTTATTGGGGTCTTCAAGAAAAAAACGTTTTTTTATTTTTGTACCAAAAAGCACCAATAAATATTATTGCACTTAGGGAGAGCACGTAATATATGGGGTTATTAAGAACTCACTTGTAAACATTTAGAAAAATCATTTTTAACGTTACTTAAAGTACGGTAACTTTAAAAAAAAATGTCAGAATCCTAGAAATAGATGTCAATAATAATTTACCACATTGTAGTTTGAACACGCCGATATACATAAATTACCAATCCATGATGATGATAAATAATAGTTGGTTTAATATGATAAACACATTAAATTTTGCAATAAAAGCTATTCGTTGAAATATAAAATAGAAGTGGATTATTTATCATGATTGATATAATATTAATACAAATTATAAACAAAACTTTATTATAGAAAATATGTATTAATAGAATAAATTATCTCTTTTGTTACAGAGAGGGACGCAATTTATTGTAAATATTTAGTCTCTTAAGAAAAATATTTTAAAATTATTTTTTTATTATGTTTGACAAATATTTTAAAAACGGTAATTTTTGTTTTTATTTCGTTTCTGAAATCATGTTGGGAAATAATTTGCGCCAAGCCTCTTTAAACAATTTCGGCATAAGTATTTTAAATTTTTTAATGTTTTTTAAAAATTAAATTTTACATTATTATAAAAACATGTAAAACAAAATATTTTAAATTTTTAAATTTTTTAAGAGAGGGATGCAATTTAGCCAAATTTTTTTAGTTTAAAGGGGGAAAAATATGTTTTAAAATTCTTTTTTTATTTAAAAAAAGTTTGACGAATTATTTTAAAATTGTTTAATTATTTATTTTTATTATGTTTTAAAATTCCTTTGTTTTTTGAACATATCAGTTTAATTAAAAATGAGCATTTAGCTTTTCACTAAAATAAAGATATTTATTTTATATTTCTGAAATATACTCTTTTCAGTATTTTACAAAGCGTTAATCTACCCTTGCCACAGTAGGCGAATAAAATTTAAAGCAATATTTAAAAGATTTTGTTTCGAAGTTTAATTTATAAAATATTTCACGACTGTAAGGTATTACTTAGAAAAATAGCAGACTAAACGCCTATAGAACTCGAGAATAATCGAAATTTGTAAGAAATTTATTTTTTAAGTATAATTACATAATTTTTAGTACTTTTATTGCAATATAGCTCCTTATAATGAAAAATATATCTCTTACCCAATTATATACAGGGCTGAAAAGTATGATGATCACGATTTAAATGGGCGATAATGGAACTCAAAACAAGTTTATATCACATACGTGTCCAAACATGACAGATTTTTGTCTAAACGATGACAAAGTTAGAACTTTAGAAGCAATTATTTCTGAAAATCTTAACAATTGGAAACTTTCGTCTTAATTACTTATCAGTAAATTAATTTGGTTATAAAATAAACTAAGTTTAAAATGTTTTAATCCACAAATTAAAAAAAAATTACTTCAGTTAAAAAGTTAAAAAAACAATTGGCAACAGAGCTACCTAGAAACCTTGAGCGGGGAAAAATACAAGATCTTACATGATACATAGTAGGGGTTTTCCTTTTGTCTTAAAAAAAACAATTCCCTTAGTTTCTTGGTGAGTCCCAGATCGTTGCTCTGAATATCCAAAGTTTTATCGGTCTGGCATGATGGGCTTTTAACAAACGCCCCCCTTTTTTGGTCTTCACTAAGCTTTTGTTGGATCTAAATTTCCCCTTTTAGGTATATCAGTTACTGTAGATGGTCATTCTTTCAGCTTCTACCAAATAAATGCTGGGGTGCCCCAGGGCTCAGTGCTGGTACCCACGCTGTTTCTTCTACACATGTACGATCTCCTCTCTTTCACAATCAATCCCAATCATAGTTTTGCTGACGAAAGTAACCTCCACTTTAGTATTCAATTTCTTAAGCCAACATGTAACTCTGATTTGGAAAACAAGCGCAGGTCAATGCAGATATCTCTATCACAAGACCTCGGACTTATCTTGGATTAGGGCGCCATAAATATTGTTCAGTTTAATGCCTCATGTCCGCTGTCGTCTTCGTGGACTGTCCCAAGATAAAAAAAAGTATAATGCTATACTATGTTATTATGTAAAGTAATAATACGTTATAAAATAGAATTATCCTATCATATTTAATTTTTTTAGCAATGTACCTGGTTATTTTATAAAATTAATCAATTGTATTATATATTATCACAGAAATATAATTTTTCATAAACATTACACTTTAGTTATACACAAAATATCTATAATATAAATTTTACAAAAGTATTTTCGTAAAACCAATAATGTACGTTAGATTATTTTTAACTTTAAGGAAACATATCTTTCACTCAAAAATATTTTGCTCCACAAACATTTTTCATCGGAAGGTATAAAACTCTAAGGATTTATTACGTAGCAGAACTTTTCTATTATATTAGTATTTCGTATTAAAAGGTCATAACAGAACGATAAACAAGCATCTAAAGAAAACACACAATATTTTGTTAGAAAACTAACAATGGCATTTATATTAAATGTGAAAACTTAAAAAAATTCTCGGAACCGTATACTTTTGTTTTTAGGGGGACATATTTACACATAAATTCCATCACTATAACTTTAACCCCTAAGCGGGGGCGGAATTCACCCTTATTTTTTCAAATGGGAAGGGGTATGTTGTGATACATCTTTTGAAAGAAAAATGAATTACTCTGTAAAATGGCGCCTCGTTTTTGAAGTTTGAGCTTCGTGTTGCCGTGCAATGGAATTTCAAACATTTTAATGGACCTCTTATTTATAAATGCAAAAATTGCTTTTATAATTCGTTTATTAGTCAACAATTTGACTTTATCTTCAGTAAAGTAGTTGATGTAAACAGTTCGTTATTTTTGTGGTTTTATTTTCTTTCGATCTGATAAAATATGGTTTAGTCTATTGAGGAGAAACTGGAAATTATTAAATTGTTTTTGATAAACAATCAATATGTTAGAGTAACGGCAACTTTGTTTAATAAGAGACAGGCAGATAGACACGTACACCATAGATACATCCGAGAATTAGTAGCGAAATTCCGGCAAACTGCTTCAGTAGAAAATAAACAGCGGAATATTGAAAATCCGGTGAGGCATGAGGCAGTAGAAGTAGCTTTTTTGGGCCAAGTAAATATAAATCCTACATTAAGTACCAAAAAACTTTCTGATGTAACGGGAGTTTTGCGGACCACTGTACAAAGATTTTTTTAACATTATAAATGGCACCCATATAAAATTAAACTTCTTCAAGAATTGAATGAAGATGATAATGACCCCCATTTACAATTTTGTGATATAATGTCCAAAAAAATTCTAAATACTCCCAACTACCTTTTTTAATGTTTGCTTTGTAGACGGATGTTCATTTTTTCTCAATGGCACTGTCAATCGAAATAATTGTCTTTACTAGTCCGACACGAATCCAAGAATCTACCATGAGGTTCATACACAAAATCCTCAGAAATTAAACGTTTGGGCTGGTATTTTCGGTGATCACATAATTGGACCATTCTTCTTACCAGAAAATTAAAATGGAGATACTTACCTAGACTTGTTGGAGAATACCGTCAACCCAGCGCTGATCGAAATTATGGAAAACGACCAACCGTACCATGGAGAAAATCCGATATTTCAGCAAGACGGAGTTCCTCCCCATTATGGATTACCTGTATCGGAAGTTTCTGGATAAAACCTTTCCTGGTAGATGGATTGGGAAAAGGGGTGCTATCGGATGGCCCGCGAGATCACCTGATTTGTCTCCACTTGATTACTTTTGTGGGGACACCTGAAATCGAAAATTTATTCCACCCAGCCTAAATCCTTAGAAGATTTAAGAACCGCATCACTAATGAATGCTAACAAATTAGCTCCACACTTTAAACAGTTGCTGGATTATTGTATGGAGGTGAACGGCGGATATTTTCAACAATTAACAAGATAAAACGTAAGTATTTATCAATACAATTAATTAATTAAATTTCTCGGTAACCCGTAGCTCAAATTTAAAAAAAGAAGTGTCATTTTAAAGAAAATTTAATGCCCTTTTAAAAGGGGCTAAAGCTATAGTGATGGAATTTATGTGTAAATATGTCCCCCTGAAAACAAAAGTATACGGCTCCAAGGATTTTTTAAATATTCACATTTAGTGCCGTAAACCTTGCTGGACTGTTTTCGATGGGCCACCCTGTATAGAAAAAATAACATACCCTAATACTCAGCAAAGAAAAATAGGAAACCAATTTACATACACAAAACTTAAAACGTCTGTTAGCACTTTACAAGTTCAAGAGAATGCTCCGCCCTTACCCAAAGGTTAATTAAGAAATATTGGTTAATGATAGGTAAAAATTTAGCTAGGGTAATTTGGCATTGCCAACCCTGTATTTGCAAGTTGTGTGCGGTTAAGAGCAAAATATTGTTGTGTTGCTTAATTTTTGGCCGATATTAAAATATTTTACCAGCTAAACTGGTATTTTACCTTTGATATATTACAAGAAACGGGAATCATTACTTCTAAGATTATAAAATAATTAATAAATAGGTCTTACAACCACAAATTATAACAAGGAGGTATATTAATTATAACTATTTTTTTTATCTTTTTTATTTTTGGACAGTCCTTAAAGGCTAAGGGACTTATAAATTTGGAGACTGGCAGGAAAAGGAAAAATTTCTGCGGATAGCAGGTTCCATAGTCTGAACACTTTAGGGATAAAGGAACGAAGAAAGCGGGAAGTTTTACCTTTTATCTTGGGACAGTCCACGAAGGCTGATGTCTAAGTACTAACGTACCGTGGGTGTCTTAAGTGTGGTAAGAGGGAGTTTGATCACACGGAAATTAAATATTTGTATATTGGGAGGAAAAGGAAAAACTCCTACGAGTAGCAGGTTCCATAGTCTTGGCACTCTAGGAACGAAGAAAGGGGCCTCTTCACTTGAAAAGTAAAATGATGCATAAAAGTTGCACTATGCGTTGCTCTGTTGGGAGCTGCCAGAGGAGGAATTATACTGACCAACTCCTCTGAGCAGAAGCCGGGAAAATACCTATAGAAAAGCGACAGCTTGTCGGTAGGCAAGAGAAAGATGCTTTTCTGTGAGGGATCATTTATAGGACAAACAGCCTTCCTTTAAATGAAATTGAGAATGCTAAGAGTTGTAGAAGACGCCATTTCCCAGACATGAGAACAATGTTCTAAAGAGGGTCTTATTTGGCATAAATACCAAGTATACAGATTAGAAGAAGAGAACCACTTTCTGACATCAAAGAGCAATCCAAGCTTTTTGGAAGCTGCTAAGGCTATGAATGTAATGTGTTTGTGTCAGTTGAGGTTATTCTCAAAAGTAACGCCGACAAGATTAAATTACCTTTGCCGCTTGTACGTAACGGATTAGCATAAACCACTTAAGAATAACCTTCAATTTTTTTTCTACTTTAAAGTAAATACTTACAATTTACGAAATTATTAAATTTATTGTTAAAATTAAAAAGTGTAATATTAAAAAAAAGAAGTAAAACACCTATTAAATTATATTCTGCGGAAATTTAAACAAATATAAATGTGTTTTTAAAATTTAAAACAAATAAATCAAACTAAAATATACCAGAAGCAAAATATTCGTGTAATAATATTGTTTCGTTCAGTAAGCAAAACCTAAAATGTTTAGTTTATTTAACTTTAAATAAATTATCGATAATAAACTTTTATTTAGCTTATATTTATTAATAGTTTTTTTTTCAATTTCTGAATTTATTTTAGTAATATTCTTTATAAGTAACTACAAAGAAAATACATTCTTCAACCATTCACGAACTGATATTGTCTGCGAATACTGGTAAAAATGCTTAAAAAAATAAAATGTATAAATAAAGACAATAATTATTTTAATCTTGGAACGAGGTTACATTATTTGATTTTGCTTAGCTATATATATATATATATATATATATTAATATATATATATATATATATATATATATATATATATATATATATATATATATATATATATATATATATATATATATATATATATATATATATTATATATATAAAAATGTGTATATATATATATATATATATATATATATATATATATATATATATATATATATATATATATATATATATATATATAATATATATATATATATTTATATATATATATATAATATATAATATATATATATATTAATATATATATATATATATATATATATATATATATATATATATATATATATATATATATAAATATATATATAAATATATATATATATATATATATATATATATATATATATATATATATATATATATATATATATATATATATATATGTAAAATATTATATATATATATATATATATATATATATATATATATATATATATATATATATATATATATATATATATATATATATATATATATATATATATATATATATATATATATATATATATATATATTCCCTTTCTGTAATACTTTTATTTGTGACGGTAGAATACCGTTACAAAATAAAAAATTGAAAAATTGTTCGATATATTAAAAAATCTTACCCTAAATGCAAATTTTATGGTACCAAATTCTTTGGAAAAAAATGCAGTTTTAAGATATGCTAACGAGCCACCTCCGTTTGGTTTGAAAAAGCGACTTATGACCATAAATAGGATTTTGAAAACGTTTGCTCTACCTGGAGAAGCGGTAAAAACAAAAGACGACTAAATTCATTTTTTATGGCTACCTGAAGTAAAATTGACAGTATTAACGTATTTGCGGCACTTTAGATTATAATTAAACAATATTTAACGGAAAAAATGTCAAAAATAAAATAAAAGAAAACATACCGGTGAAAGTATCAGTCCGGTTACACCGGAAGTGATTTAAAACAACTCAATAGATTAAACACTGCATATTTATGTTTTATATCAACATACAAACTTTTAAAAATGTTAAGAAATAAAAACTAACAGGATAAAACTTATTCCCAAAACCCCCCAAACTTTCTTCTAAAGTATATTAAAATTTATCTTCTGAAATTAGACTCTTTAGATAGAAGGTATTGGTGGTAAATAGTCGATTTGGGTACGTATAATGTATAATTTTAAAAGGAACTCAAAGTATAATTAAAAAAATATACATATAATGATTCAATAGTTTCTACAAACATACCCGCAAGCAAATTTACAAGTTTGCATTATAAGAAGTATAGAGGTATATACTTTTTAAATCCATTTATTAGTTTAAACTGATAAAAAAGATAATAACCAATTTTAAAAGTAAAAGAACTTTTATTTTAATAAGGCGTGAAGAAAATTACAGCACATATAAATGTCTCCTTATTTTCTCGCTTGCAAAATAAAAGCTCCGATTTTCTTAGCTTTTTACCGACTTTTTCTGTATTTTATTAAATTAGTGTTGGGTTTTTCTGGGGCTTTATGAGATTTTTTAAATATATACTACAGACTAAATGATAATTCTTCTGGGGAGTTTTAGTTTACCGCAACTTTAATATTTTATTACCTTTTTGTTATACAAACCCATTTTAATTACAACCTTATTTAAAACATGAGCATTTATAATGTAATAAAAATTGCAAATTGCCCTTTTCTTAATTAACTTTTTCACCAAAGCGAAAAAGTAGTTTTCAGCATAAGTAACTGTTATAATTTAATAAAATGGTATAAAAACAAAAAGAATAAACAAATACTTATTTTGTTACATAACAATAATTGAAGTAAGTAAGCAATAAAACCAAAACTATTACAAGCCAAAATTGTAGCGTTATAGATATGTAAAATTAAAATTTGATTAGTGGACTTACAAAAAGTTGGATTTTGTTCTTAAATAATGTATACAAAAGCTGTTATTTAATAAACTAACCAAAATCTTTAGGTATAATAGATTGAAATTATGAAAGGTGTTTGCTATACTAATATACGGTTATTTATTATTAATTTCATGGTAAGCTTTTAATAACGTATCATAAAATTTTAAATCTTAAATAGTTAGGCAATGATTCTCTCTAATTTATATGTTGGGATAAAATTACTACATAATACATATCTAAACGTACTTAGACTAAGTTAAATTAAATTTATTACAAAAAAATTGTTGAGCAAATCTATAGATTGTGTCAGATGGTGCCATTTAAAGACAAATGAAAAGTAAGGAGCAAATATCATGGATATCATCAAATAGGTAGTTTTAGATAAAGCTCTTTTATGCTTTAAAATTATACAGATGGATTAAAGAACGTTCTAAAAGAATATAAGTTACATGGCTAGAAGCTACATACTAAATTAATAAATGTATTTATTTCAAGGGTAATCGCAACAATTTTTGTTAAACTTTCTAGAAAAATAGGTTATTTGGGGTGGAAAACAATATAGTTTCACAGCTTAACTGACCTTAAACACAACACTTATACCTTAATAAAACCAAATTTTTCTAAGATAAATTTTATTAAATAGTTTTTACATACTACCTAATTTATGTTAAAGAAAGCAAAAAGCTGCAACGCCTTTGTTTTTTTTATTGCTTTTTGGTTTTTAACCAGTTTTTTTTTGCTACCCACATTAACCATCCTTTTTAAAATTGCATTACCATTATTTATCTCGAGATAAATAACTGCTCTGGTAAATTTTTAAAACAAAAAATTATAAATAGTTCTACAGAAATCAACAAGTCGCCAAGCGACATTTTGTTAAAATTATTGCTTGCATGAGCTACAAAATTTACAAACGGTGATCCGTGGCATGTTATTATAGACGGAGACCTGGACCCGAAAAATCATCGTCATCAGTAATATGGAGTTTCTCCCGTAAAATGTGTAGTATTGTTAATTATGTTCCCGCGCGGGCTGACAGCTAGGTGGATACAAAAGGGGAGGCAGATAAGGGTAAAAAAGGTAAAAATTGGGCAAAAAATCCGTATATAGGTTAGCCATTTTGACAACTTAAAGTAGTTGGGCAATTTTTGGGTCCATTTTAAGAAGAAAACTGTATATGAACCCATGTTCTAAACGTCCTAAGTTTTAAGATACAAGGTGGTAAAATTTTCAAAAATAAATCATTTATTATTAATATCAGTAATACCACTCTAGATATTTTAATAAAATTTGGCATACTTGTACTATATATCAAAAGGCTTTTTTAGTGTACTACATTTTTTTTTAATTTTCACTAGTGGCGTTCGTACGGAATTTGACCAGCCTATTTTGGCAGATATTAATGGTACGTCACTGATTTCTTTAAAATAAAAAATATTTTTGTAATCCCCAATCATTTATAAGCAAAGTTGAACACTTGATTTTTTTCAATCCGATGCACGGTTTTCGCTTAAAAAAATAAAAACCATTTTTCTGCATGATCATAAATCATAACAATATAGTTAAACAATATTACCATGCAGAGAAATACCTAAATTTAATTTTTCTAGGTGAAAACCGTGCGTCGGACTAAAAAAATCAGGAGATCAAAACTGTTCATAATTTTTTAGCGCTCCAATCTTGTGTGTATAAACGTTGGCAGGCTAGATGCCAGGAGTGTGGAGTTAGAGCGACGTGGCAGGAGTGCACGCTCGGACCTGCACCGTCATGTACAAACACACACACACTCTCCAATCCTACGTTTCAGACCTTTCAGAGCGCCTCAGACATCTTTTGAGCTAAGTTCTGTGTGTTTATTTGTTTGTAAAATTGATAAGTATTACATTTAAAAAAAAAATTACTACAAATGTTAATTATCTTTTTTTTCAAAACTGTGCAATTTATAATGAAGTATTTTTTTGTACTTTTCATTGCAGTATAAATAGCCCAACATGTTTTTGGAATAACAAAACACAAGGCAGATGCTAAAATACAAGATGAACTCTTAAAGTGATCGTCAAATTGCTAAATTACAGAGAGTAACAGCCAAACGTTCTTCTGCACTTATGCTGGTTCTCACATTTGTTCTTTTTTGTGATATAAGGGCAAACTAAATTTTAAATATCCGAAACGGTTTGTCGTCCATTCCTAAGTAGTTTTAATATTCTTCTGGTTTATTTTCGCATATGGCTAAAGCGTTCTCGATTTAATCCCCACTGCTTAACCCACCTTTTTCGCGGGGTTCTCTTTTTATTTTCACATATTACATAGACCGCTACACAAGCAATAGCCTTTTTTTTCTTGAATTTAAAGAGAGTTCCCTTACTTTAAATTATTTAATTGACTGGTTACCCACAGAGGGAGCGGCGCGTGGAGTTTCCACCAAGGCGGAAAATCCACGCGCCGGCGCCGCTTGAAAACCTTTGTATGTTGTATTTAAACAGAGGCTTTGGCGCGTACGCTCCAGACACACCCTACCGACGCGCAGTCCAGAAGTGTTGCACTTTTTGTCTACCAGACTCCGACCGCCAGGCGCGTCTGTTTGGTACGTACGTGTAAACTGGCCTAATTTCAACAGACTCAACACTACTGCGTTTTATCTAGTGGCAAGCCACATCTTTATCCGCATCATATTTCTATCGTTAATTCGCCACAAAATCTATAATTTTAAAAAACCTTGTAATAGTTGAAAATTCTTTGTGCGCATGACGACTTTCGCGATGTTTTTCGGGCATTTTTATTTACAAATGTATGAGCAGTGCATTTGTTTATAAAAAAATAGCAATAAAACAAGTAATAATAATTATGTTTTTATAAACAGTTTAATTTAAATTATTGTGCATACATAATAAAATAAAAATACAAATATTTAATTAAAATATATAATGTTATCTTTAAGGAAAAGGGCTACAAAACGTTGATCCTATAAAGTGTACTGCAGTGATACGCGTAGTAAATCCCTTCAGGAGAATTTATATTATTTTATTAGGTTTCCAAAACCCTTTTTCGAATATCGACGAAAACTGATTAAAATAAATAAGCGAAAGCACTTAAAAATTTGTCTTAAATGTGCTGAATGCACATGGGTAAGGCGGTGTGGACGAGGTGATGGTCGATTTCAAGAAATAGATAATGATAATAAAGACATATATTTGTTCACTTCATTTTAAAGGAGAATATGGTCTAACAACCCAACATCCAGACTCTATCAGTTGTGTAAAAAAAACTAGTGATAAGGTAATATATTTAATTTATTAAAAATGTTATATCTGGCGCCATAACCTTAAATAATAAAGTTCGTCATAGGTAAAAGTCGCTAAAACCTCCATAAGAATTATTTTTTCTTTTTTGTAATTACTTTTACCTATTACCATGACAAGAAAAATACAGTTCTACTTGACATCTAAATTATTATTTTCCTAACCTTTTAACTAGTTCGGCTTTATTTCCTCCCTAAGAACGACAATGGCACTTTAACCCTCGTCGTAACACAACTGTCGGCTTCTATGGTAGGATGTTCCAATGAAGCACCATCAATTAATTTTTTATTTAATTTTACTAATATTAGAGGTTACCCAGTTATATTTATAAAAAGTGCCCGAATCTTTCATATTGCCGCCTTTTTCACGCGTTGCGCTGAGCATACCCTGAAAAGGCCTGTTGACTTTATTTACTAATAAGGTATTTAACTTAAGAGTAATGACCGAGTAAATTTTAAACGGAGAATAATTGTAATAAACAACCTTTATTATAGTGCTTCTGCAACAGGTATCAAACTACTAGTCAAAAAGCATAAACTAAAATTCTTAATGGAAAAGTTCCATGGTTTCAATTTTTTTATTGCATTTTTATTTGGAAATACAAATACTTTTCCCACCCTTTATTATGTATGCATTGTCGTTTCCATTTTGACTAAAACTACTTTACTTTCCTTAGGAAAGTTTTCGATCAAGTCATTGTTAGCAGAACGGATAAAAGGACATTTCTGCAAAGCGAAGGCTCTTACATTTTATGACTTCATCTAGATCAAGCACGAATATTAAAAAGTTTTCCAGCAAAAAGGGATTTAGCATGTCTTGTCTGTTAGTATTTTATCTTTATAGATTAAAAGCTTAAAAATCTTTTCTTTTAAATATTAATATATGCTTCGTAAATTAAAATAGTGTAAATTAAAGATTAAAATTCTATCCTTAAGTGAGTGGTAAAACAGATTTTTAAAAAATGCATTAATATTTTTATAAAATAAACTGCTCAACAAAAAGATCGTACCATTTAATTTTTAGACCCATTTTCAAACTGCTGTAACTTTTTTAAAAATTAACTTTTTTGAATATCTAAAACGAAGTTTAAAACCGCGTTTCTTCTACTTTAAGTTGTATTGCATGAATATTATCATGATGTACAGGGTGATCAATAGAGTGCTGCAAAAAAACGAAAATTCGAGTCTCCCATTTCAGTGGTAATTTTTTCTGGTCGTTATAATATGGGTTGTTACCAAGGTCATATCAATATCTCTAGACGTTTATGCCAGTTTTTGAATTGAGGACCTCTGGCTTGCGACACACCTCTAAACGTCAAATTTTCATTGAAAACCGTCAATCAATTTTTCAGTTATAGCTTTTTAAAGAATTGATTACCAAAATTTGACATTTAGAAGTGTGTCGCAAGTCAGAGGTCCTCAATTCACAAACTGGCATAAACGTCTAGAGATATTGATATGACCTTGGTAACAACCCATATTATAACGACCAAAAAAATTATCACTGAAATGGGACACACTCGAATTTTTTGTTTTTTTGCAGCACTCTATTGATCACCCTGTACATCATGATAATATTCATTTTACTAATACTAAATGCAATACAGCTTAAAGTAGAAGAAACGCGGTTTTAAACTTCGAGATATTTAAAAAAGTTAATTTTTAAAAAAGTTACAGCAGTTTGAAAATGGGTCTAAAAATTAAATGGTACGATCTTTTTGTTGAGCAGTTTATTTTTTTAAATAGAAAATATTACACAGAAAACAATTCGTATGAACGAGTAACTCTATTATATAAAAATTGTTTTTAAACAACATTAAAAACAAAAAATATAAACTAAATGTAATTTAAGTACAAAACCAACCTTAAATAAATCTGTCAGTATTTTGATTAATATGTTTTAAATTACGGGAAATGTGTTTAAGAAAAAGCGAATTATTATCAGTTGATTGATGCATTTCTTTTTAAATATAGACAAAAAATAGAATGTAAAGTAAATATCAGCAAATAGAACTAATGTAAGCAAACATCAATTTGTTATTTATATAAATAAAATATTTTTAGGATTAAGTTAATAATAATTAGAGCTGTTGCAATTACTTTTAAAAAGTAATTCAATTACAATTACCAATTACTGTTCTAAGTAGTAGTAAATTAGAATAACCAATTACTAGTATGTTTGTTAAAAATAATTTAATTATAAATTAAAACTTAAGGTAATTGAGTATTTTAGCAATTACACAATTTAAATTACCACATATATTAAACACGATACACTAAACAAATAAAATATTTATACTTATATGCATCATATGCTCAAGTCATACTATTTAAACGGCTTTCTTGGCAAGTTCAACTTTAAAAATTTCTTTTTTTCCTACCCCAAACATTAACAGATTTTTCCACAAAACAAAAAGTATAAAAACGGTGGCGGTAAGCATCAATCGAAAATACTGTATCGGAGCGATGGCGGCGTTCGCCCGATTCAAAGCTGCCCGCCGTGTTTCAAGATGCTCTTTCTGGCCAGCCAAAATTCCTGCAGTTTTTCCACAAAGAAAGGTAATTAAATTTTTCGTACTATTTCAATTATTTATTAGGTAATTAAATCAATTTCTATGTAATTCAGTTACTTTATAAGTAATCGAATTACTTTCTAAATATTTGAATTACTTTCAATTATTTTTATTTAATTACCGACAGCTCTGATAATAATGTATTTTTGTTAAAGTTAAATTAAATAACTGGTTTTGCTTCTTTGTACACAAAAACAAAACCAGTTGTTTGTTGCATTTTTTTAAAATGCTTTTATTACTTCTGGTTAGTTCTATGAAATGTTTGGTTTAGTAATTTAAAATCAATTTAGGTTTTTGTTCAACAGATGCCCTGTTATGCTTTAGAAAATATATATATATATATATATATATATATATATATATATAATATATATATATATATATATATATATATATATATATAATATATATATATATATATATAAATATATATATATATATATATATATATATATATATATATATATATATATATATATATATATATATATATATATATATATATAGCTTAATACTTACAAGGTATTTAGATCGACATAAATTCAGCCAAATTAAAAGCAAATGGTTTCTTAATGCACTGAATTAAAAAAGGGCAGACGTTAATTAATATTTTATATCATTTATTTTGCGGCAAGTATAAAAAAATGCTTACAGATTCTACCGTAGATATAACAGTTTCCCGCATTGGCGGACGACAAACTGAAAGACAAACCTTTCCAATCTTTTACCTAACGATTGGAGAAGATCTGTTTATATTCCAATTTTAGGTATAATTTTTACAGACTGAAATAATCTATCCACCTATAAAAAATATGTTATCTTTCAATCTTAATTTAATAATCAAAATATTAAGGAGGTCTGGTCAAAAATAATTTTGATTTTACCATTTGATTTTTAACTGTTATATTTTTAGTTTAATATTTTAAATATTCCTTATAAGATTTTTTTATTTTTGTAAATGCCTTGTTTTTCCTGCCTGCCTTTTTACACTTCAGGGATAAATTATGTCTAATTTTTACTTTAGGCCTTTATTAAAAAAAAAAATTTAAAAATTCCCTTCGTCATAAAAATTTGCATTGCAATTGTTTTATTTGGAAATATTGCCACCACACCTAAGGATCATAATTTCTGGTTTTTAACAGAGACGTTTTTAGCTTATGAAAACACTTAAAATATATTTTGGTATTCTTTACTGAAGCGACGCTGGGCACGATTGGTAACTGGATGGATAACCGCCAGTGAACACCGTGCTATTTGTTGTGGTTCGGAACCTACGTTAAACTGGAAGTCCAGTCAGATAGTATTACCCAGAGGTTAATGGAGTAGTTCAGAGGTAGCAGTTATTTGTACGAAAGTGGCACTACCGCGTTGTCTAAAATGTGCCGTGAAATACAATATCGGCATGTTTTGTTTCTTGGGCAGCGTTGACAGAACGAAAGAATAAAATGGGTTAAAAATCTAAAAACCCGGCACTCACTTTACCTAGTACTGGGTTCCATATAAGCTTTCGTGGGCTGTCATATAAATAAAAATAACTTTCTTAGACCAACATTAAATATACAGGGTGATTTTTTAAAACGCAGCCCATAAAAGTAAAATAATCCAAGCCTAAACGTTAAAAATAACATCTCGCAGATGTCGCACATTTTCTGCTGTACAGAGTCGTGCCTTTTCCAACACATTTTCCATGACTTTTCGCAAAATGCCAGGTGTTATGGGACGGATTTTATTAAAGATGTCATGCGTTAGTTAAGGAATGGTTTGTGGCTTATTAACTCAAACACTTTTCCACATATAGCCCTAAAGAAAAAAGTGTGGCCTGGTCAAATCTGGAATCGCGATTGTCTTTAGCTTTTTGCTGTAATACAATAGCATAATCAAGCCCTCGCTGGTAATCGTTCGGTCCTATTTCTTGCACCAGATAAATTTTAGGGGAAAACATGTGCAATGTAGCCAAAATTCTTTAAAAAAACCTCTTTGATAACCAAAGTTTTCCGAACGTCTCCTCGTTAATGTTTCAGGGCTCTTTTCCACGCTCTTCTGTACACGTTCAATATTTTCACCGGTGCCCGCTGTCCGTTGACTTTTAGCACCAAAAAGGTTTCTAACTGAACCTTATAGCTGAAAATTTGCATTCAAGTGAATAATTGTTGACGCTGAGGGTCCAACCTGCACATTAAAATGTCTGCGATACGCATGCTGCGTCAGAATAACTGACATTTTGTTTGAAAAATAAAATTTAATAATTTTCGTGCTTTGTTCTATGGTGTATTGTTTCATTTTAAATTCCCCAAACCTTCTTTATATACTTTTAAAATAAAAGAGAAAATAAAATTATAAATAAAAATATTGTAAAAATTTAAATTATAACGTTCATTTTGCGCCAACCTGTATAATAGTTGTTGTTCTAATGAAACTTTATTTTATGCATATATATAATAATCGTTTCCGACTTTCGGTTTTACCGGAAATAACCAAAAATTTTAATTTTGAAATGGGACACCCTGTTAGTTTTTTGGATTTTAAATATCGTTTTTCGTCCGAATGCGTCAATTTTAAATCGAGTTTTGCCAAATTTTGTTTTTAAATTAAAATTTAGTTTTCATCTAGAGCGTCACCATCAGCCTTTAGTCACTCCACATACTTTACTTACTTTCAGAGATGTACCAACTTAATTTTACCTTTTTAAACTTTTTTTGGAAGGGGGCTCTAAGTTTTATTATTTTAGTATTTTTGTTCTAGTTTAAAAACTAAATTAGAAACATATCACTTTCATACATGCATTACTGCACATTTTTGTTTATTTTCGTTTAAAAATTGTATCTTTACTTTGTCGGTTAAAGATCTTTTTTTGTACTGAATGGCGTATACCGCGTATGTGGAAATAAATCGTAGCTGCCATAAAAATAGCAGTTGGATAGGTAAGTTGCCTTGAAAATAATTGCTTTTGTGCATATATAAAAATAGAGTGTTCAGTGAGTCAGATGGATCTTTGTATTTTTTTGTTATTTCTATACAAATAATAATAATTATATTTCTTGTTCACAGCGCATTGGTTAACTGAAACCGATGCAACTCTCCCCAAGAACAAATACTAAAACCGTCACTGCAACTTTAACTTTAAGAAATTAAACAATATAAATGCATTAAAGTAAAATGCCATTTTCATCCACGCCTTTAAAGAGTGTTAAACATGCTTTTAGTCCAATCATTAAAGATTTTTTTTTAAATTAATGTTATTAGATATCTGACTGCGTCATGACTTTCGGAATAACGTAGAGATTACTAAAATCAAAAATCCAAACATTTTTTTTAAGCTAATTTTTTTAAACAATGATTATCAAAGAAAAGGGCATATTTTGTTTTTTTTTCTTGAATATAACAAAAAGTACTGGCTATATCATTTAACTTAAAAAGACCGTTTGTGGAGAATTCAAAAATCTACAAAATGGTTTTTAAAAAAACCCAATTCGACCATATTTTACCGAGAAATGCCGTAAAAACGCTTAAAAAGGACTTTTTTTTTAAATTCGTATTTCTGTTATTATTCGATATTTCCCATTAATAGTTTTTATTTAATCGCACTATAAACAAATTAGGCCCTTATCTTACAAGTGCCGTGAATATTGGGCAAATGGTCCGATTTGAATTTTTAAAAGGGCTTTTTAAAGTTAAGCGAAAATTTGCGATTCTCAGTTTGTCTCTCGCTTCTCGTTCGCTGCTGGGTGCCCCTCCACGGTCGACTCAGTACGTCCCGGTCGCGAATTTTCGCTCGACGTGCTAGGTTCACAAGCATTTTTAACAATGTTCCCCAAACTTATATGAAAATGTGATATATACAATTTGTAGCTTTTAATCTTAACTTTAAAAAGCCGTTTTAAAAATTCAAATCGGACCATTTGCCTAATATTCACGGCACCTGCAAGATAAGGGCCCAATTTGTTTATAAGCGATAAAATAAAAATTAATAATGCGACAATTTTCATCTTTCAGCAGCTTAAAGTATATGTTATTGACTATTACTTCCCAAAAAATCACCCCTTAATATTGAAAATTAACGATGTTACAAATTTTTGAAAAAAGGTCTGTTTTAAGATTTTTTCTGGCTTTTCTCGGTGAAAAATGGTCGGATCGGGATTTTTCACAAACCATTTTGTAGATTTTTGAATTCTCTACAAATGGTCTTTTATGAATAAAGTGATATAGTCAGTACTTTATGATATAAAAAAAAACGAAAAAAGCCCTTTTTTTAATAATTATTGTTTAAAAAAAATACCTGAAAAAAAACTGATTGGATTTTTGATTTTAGTAATCTACAGGCTATTCCAGATGTCAAAATTTAATTCTTCAAATTTCCTCTACATAGATATCAACTTTAGTAAACTGCCACGAGATTTAACAAAAACTATATTAAAAAATGCAAATTTAGTTCTGGACCACAAAAGCCAGTGTATTATTAATTTCATTTAAAATGTGCCTAATCAAATTAGAAACCGCATTTATGTTTTTAAGTTCTTTAGTACAAAATCGTAATATTTTCCATGAAGCTTAAAGCTTCCATTGTAGTTAACAAATTTCGAAACTGAGAATTTACCTTGTTATGCAAGTGGAATATAGTTTGCTAATTAAGTAAACTTGGGGTAAGCTATTGTTATTAACTTGAAATGTCATATTTAGGAGTTTATTTTGTATGCCAATACATGGGTTACATTTTCGAATACTCCCAGTTTACAGATTTTTTTTTAATTCTTTAGGGCCACGTTAAGTTCGGGGCAAATTAATTTTTTAACATTTTTTTTGAAACTTTATATCCCTGGGTGTACACTAGTTATCTTTTAACTTAAAAAAAACGCTATTTTGTGATAACATTTTAAGGGTTTTTGGAATTTAAAAAAATTAATAAAAATTGATAATTTTGAAACCTTTTTTTAAATAAAGTTTTTTTTGGAAATTTTTAAAAATTCCCTCTGGTGAAAATTTTAAAGTTGTCTTTTTGGAAATTTTTAATTTAAAATTCTAACTGCGATGCCCTCTAATTTCCGTTTTAATTGATTACTTAAATCAAAAATCCAACCAATTTTTTTTAGGTATTTTTTTTAAACAATAATTAATAAAAAAGGGATTTTTTGTTTTTTTTAATATATTAAAAAGTACTGACTATATCACTTTACTCATAAAAGACCATTTGTAGAGAATTCAAAAATCTACAAAATGGTTTTTGAAAAGTCCCGATCCGACCATTTTTCACCGAGAAAAGCCGGAAAAAATCTTAAAACAGACCTTTTTTCAAAAATTCGTTACATCGTTAATTTTCAATATTAAGGGGTGATTTTTTGGGAAGTAATAGTCAATAACATATACTTTAAGCTGCCGAAAGATAAAAATTTCCGCATTATTAGATTTTATTTAATCGCCTACAAACAAATTAGGCCCTTATCTTGCAAGTGCCGTGAATATTAGGCAAATGGTCCGATTTAAATTTTTAAAACGGCTTTTTAAAGTTTAGATTAAAAGCTACAAATCGTATATATCACATTTTCGTATAAGTTTGGAGAACATTGTTAAAAATGCTTGTGAACCTAGCGCGCCGAGCGAAAATTCGCGACCGGGACGTACTGAGTCGACCGTGGAGAGGCACCCAGCAGCGAAGGAGAAGCGAGAGACAAGCTGAGAATCGCAAATCTTTGCTCAACATTACAAAGCTGTTTTGAAAATTTAAATCGGACCATTTGCCTAATAGGTATTCACAGCAATTTTTATCTTTCGGCAGCTCAAAATATCTGTTATTGACTATCATTTTCCAAAAAATCAACCCTTGGTCTGTTTTAAGCGTTTTTCCGGCTTTTCTCGGTGAAAAATGGTCGGATTGGGATTTTTCAAAAACATTTATATATTAATATAAAATTATTTATATATTAATAAGTAAATAATTTAAAAAAGAAACTAAAAGTTCTTTGGGCATATGGCTTTTAATGAACTGACAAAATGAATACGTCATTAGAGGTATGTTTTTTGCTAATTACATTAATATTACGGGGATCCCAAAAGGATGGAACCCTCGGGTGTGGCTAAAACAACTACTTGTTTCACCTTTAAGGAGAGAAATCTCAAGTTTAAATAGTTTTCTCTAAATGTTTTTGCTGTTAAAAATATTTTTTTAATAATTTGCTGTAAATAATAATTTTGAGGTATTTTTTTTTGTAATATACATATTTACGATAACTAAAGTCTATCTTTAACTAACTTTTATCCTCCTATATTTACTCGTTTTTTTTATCAAACTAAAAAACTTAACTTAAAAAAACTTAAGGTAAACCACAAAAGAAAAAAGACCACAAAACCTTATAAACTCTGAATATTGCGCTGTAAAAACATTTCGCACGAGAACAGCCATATTAATATATTTCTTTAAGCATTTTTTGCCACTTTATGTTTAAAATTACCCACGGTATGACCAGTAAAACTTTACTTTAAGTTAGGTAATTGGTTTAATAAAGAAAAACCTTAACAAAGTTTTCCTCTATAACTTTTTAAACTGCAGAAAAACTGCTTGAGGTCAAGCTGGCATCACTTTAATAAAACTTTTTGTAGTTAAGGAAGGGACGTATTACTCTTTTATAGTTAGTAGTGTGTGTTAAATAAAATTATTTGATTAAATAAAACATGAGATAACTAACAGGTAATAATTTAAAGTAATAGAGTATGTTAAAATAATTTTTATACACAATTTTTTTAAAACGACGACTACCGTTCTAGAGATTACCCATACAGTTAAGTCATATTTTAAAGAAAATATAAGCACAGATAAAATTATTTTTTATCATAACAAGAAAAATGATAATACACACATTGATGTGTTTCATAATTTTAATATGTGTGACATGACACATTTAGAATATGATATATATTTTAAAAATCTGTGACATTTTTGACAGTAGTTTATTTTTTGAAAGATTCTTTTACGTGCATCACATTAAGTGTCTCTCTATTTATATACGAAATAACTTCGCCACTGTACACGATACAAAAAAAACTAAAATCGGAGAAAGCCAAAATGTATTTACTTGGAGTTAAAGTTGCTAGTGTTAAAATTTAAAAGATATAAATATTGATCTTTACGTAGTGTATAGTGGAGTCATTCATTCTCATAGTCATAATATATTTAAAAAAAGACTTTTAACTTAAACTGGGATAATTTTTTTTAATATTTAGAAAGTGTTTAGAGCTTTTATATGAAAATTTTATATTTATTTATAGAAAATTAAATAGATTACATAGCTATAAGCAAAATAGATGACAACTTAACATTTATTTAAAAAAGAAATGTTATTTCTATTTTTTTTTAACTTTAAAATTCAATTTTATTCTGTACGGCATTCTATTTTTTATAAATTAACCACTTTAAATTTTCAATCTAGTATTTTACATTTTAGGCTTCTTTGTATTTATTTTAAAATACTGTACTGGATATTTAAATACTTTACTTAACTGATTAAATATTTATTTTAAAATTAAAACTTAAAAATGATAGGGCTAAAAATAATTTCATATCACAGCATGTGACCAATTTAAGTTACCTTTAGTTATTTTTTTACCGTCTTATCATACAAAAAGAACTTTAGGGAAAATTCCGTAATTGTAATAAATAAGCAGTGTATTAAAGTAACAAAGATATGCCAGAAAACATTTAATTTTTTGTTTTATTTTTTATTTTTATTTAACGAATTTTTTAAAAATGAATAAAACATTTTTTTAAATATATTTTATTTGGGAAAATAAATGTTTAAGTACTTAATTGCAATTATTGTTTTTTACAGATATTATATTTAAATTTATTTGTGTAACTTCAAACCAAGTTTTTTTTTATTATAGTTTAATTAGTTCTTAAGTCTTAAAATTGCTCACAGGCTTGACTTAAAAATAGAGTAAAAATTAAAAGATATTTTAAAACATATTTTTTAAGTATAAAGTAAAATACTTTGTAATTTAAAAGATTTAAGAACTTAATTAACGTTAAAAGTTATCACAAAAATAGGTCAGTATTTAAAAAATAAAGTAAATAAACGTAAAGCAAATTTTTCAAATTTTAATTTTTTAAAAACATATATTTTTTTAACATAGTTTAATTATTGAAGTACTTTTAAAATTTAAAATTTTGGGTCTTTTTTCACTTAAGTTATATTTTTTTTTTGATATTCAATATATCTGTAGATTGCTTTCTTGTACAAAGTAAATAGAAAGTCCAGGAACGGTCGATTATCTCTGTTGGTTATTAAGCATTTTTTTAAGCGGTCCGATTATATAGCAAACAATAATTTATTTATTAATCGCAATGTCATTTTTGTCGACTTCCGGTTAGCCGGAAACGAACATAATTTTTTGTTTTTTAATACAACACTGTGTATATTTTATTGTTATCGAACGCAGAATAAAAAACTATATTTAAGAAAAATTACAAAAAAAATTTTGGTTTTATTTAAAAAAGGATTAAAAAATCAAAATTAAAAATATTTTAACAAATCGCCTCACTTTTGGAAAAATTAACATTACAAAACCTAATAAGGCAAATCAACTTATTTTAAAAAGTTCTTTATGAATTAATTGAACTAAATTAAAACTATAGTTTTTCGATTTAGCCGAAACGATCCTCACTTATTGTTTTTAAACACAACACCCGGTATATTTTACTGTTATCGGACGCAGAATATTAAACTACATTAAGAATTATAATAATTAAGAATTTGTTGGATTTAAAAAAGGATTAAAAATTTTTATAAAAATAGTTTTAGCAAATCGTTTTACCTTTTGAAACATTGTCAAGTCAGTTGCTATAGCCAAACCTAAACTTATCAACTTATTTTGACCTTTGACAAATCTTTTATGACTCTAATTGGAGACTTAATAAAAAATATTGGTTTTTTCAAAGATGATATAAAAAGCCAAAACTATTTTTATTTTATTTTTTTTAGTATGTTTTCTTTGGAATACTCGCCTTACTACTTTTTGAAAAATGGGACCTCTTCGGTCCGGGTTCCGGCGTATAACGAACTGAGCCTGCTCAGCCCTATTGACCCCTATGAACTTGCAGATCGCCTGCTACAAAAAAGAAGAAAAACTCCCCAAAAAAGCCAAAAGTCAAAAATATTAATCAATAATAATATTTTGGGGGGGGTCTTCTTTTTTGTTGCAGGTGATCTGCAAGTTCATAGGGTTCAATAGGGCTGAGCCGGCTCAGTTCTTGCCGGAACCCGGACGAAGAGCCATTTCAAAAGTAGTAAGGCCCCAAAAAAATACTAAAACATGAATCCGCCACAAAACTATAGAACATTTTTAATTTTTTTGGAAATTGTTAAAAAAACAAAAACTTGATTCCAACTTTTCCCAAATATTTTTTTCTGCGTCAGCTAACAATAACATATACAGGATGTTGCATTTAAAAACCAAAAGTTTAAATCATTATCGGCTAAACCGAAAGTCAAAAATAGTATTAATTTAGTCTTCAATAAATAATATAAAAGCCTTGTTAAAATAGGTGTCTTGCTTTATTAAGTTTTGTCATGTCAATGTTTTCAAAGATGAGACGATTTACATTTAAATATAAAGGTTGCATTTAAAACAATAAGTTAGGATCATTTGCAGCTAAGCCGAAGTCGACAAAAGATGGCATTACATGCACTAATGTTTGCTGTTCAAAAATAGCGGGTTTTAAAGAAAATTCTTTATAAATAACGGAGATAATCGACCGTGCCGGGACTTTTTACTTACCCTGTATATACACACTCCATATAAGTTACTTTTTACAATTTTTTAGAATTTTAATTTTTGTATATATGATTTTGCCTCTGAATGTTTTACTTTATTTAAAATATGCAAAAGCAGCCAATTTCATTTTCATAAAGATATATTGTCTTAAAGGATTGAGTTAAAACGGTATTTTATATTATTTCTATAGACATTGAGAAGTTTTAGAAATTAGTCTTGACTTAAATTACTTTCTTAAAGTTATTAGAACTCTTATCTTAAGAATCATTTTATATTATAAACAAAAAAAAAGGATTATTAAACCTAATTTGATTAAATATATAAGTTTGAAGTCAAAGGTAATTACAGGATGCAAAGGATTTAGCTTTCTGAAGGTAAAAGTGTGTTAATGAAACGTTGTGATTTTTTTTTCATTCGTAGGAAAAAATTATCTTAAATTTCTAAGTCATTCTGGGTAGATGCAAAAAACTAAATTTCTTTTATTTTGTAAAATGGTTAAATTTACAGTTTTTAGCTAGCCGTAGCAAATCACTTGATCACATAAATAATATAGCAAACCACAGGAGCTTAAATATAAGTTATTTTATGGGAATATAAATTGTAACATACGTAAGTTGTTTAATTTTAACTGCTTTAAATCAAAAAAGAGTAGATTATAAGAGGGAGACATTAGCTAACAAGAATTTTAGAAGATTTATCCCATAAAGGGGTAAAAAGAAGGTGACAGTTTGTATCGAATTTCGTCATTTCTGGACTTAAAAGCATAAAAATTGGTATGGAGGCTATTACGATTAAAAAATGTCTGTTTTAACATTTCTGAGTTTATATTTTTTAAATGGGAATGTTGTATTGAAAAATCAGCAATTTTTAAAGTTGTAAATATGGGAGTTGGTAATTAGGCTGCTTATTTTTCAAAAAAAGGAAACGTTAGCCAAGAAAGGATTTTAAGAAACTCCTCCACTTCTAAAGAATGAAGCGTAAAAGTTTGTATGGAACTTCGTTTTTCTGGATTTGTACGTAGGAAAATTGGTATGTAGGCAATTGATTACAATTAAAAATAATCTGGTTTAATTTTTTGGCATAAAAATTTCTTGGGAAAAGGAGTTAAAATAGGGTTAAAAGTTTGTAAAGAAAAATCACCAATTTTAAAATTGTAAATATGGAAGATGGTAATTAGGCTTCTGATTACTCAGGAAAATAGAAAGTGGTGGTATTTTCGAACCCTCATTCCCTGAAAGTTTAAAAAGGTGGCTGAAAGTTGTATGATAAATTGAAACGCATTTACAAACGCGTTTAATATCAGAAAATATTACTAAAAGAAAAACAATAAAATAAAAAAAAATTATCGCACGACGCGAAGTGTGTGGAAGACGGAGCGTGGAAAGCGTATTGTGATGTGAGACAACGGAGTGGGAAGGGGGCCAGATACGTGAGGGCAGACGTCTTTGTAGCAAGTATCAAATGTATAAAACTCCAAATTTCGGAAAAACCAACAACAGTCAAAAACGTGTAGACCAGGTGGGCGAAGCCGCGGGCAAAAAGCTAGTACTAAATAAATAATTTTTTAACTAAAATACTTTTGATTATAACGAAAAATTAAAATTATTTTACTATTTTTAAATAAAAAGAACCGTTATTGAAAACTTTGACAAAGAATTACCATTTAAATTGTAGTTTTTCTAAGTTTTGTGTAGTTAAGCTCCATAAAGTTTTATATTAGTAACATTAACTATCTGTGTACAAGCCAAAAGTTTTTATTACTGTCGTTATACGGTTTAAATTTTTTACTGGTAACTGCAAACCCAAAAAGTTTTATATTTTAATAATCTAGGTCGCGACTAAATATTTGTTTTTCCACATATCAATTTTTAGCCAGGAAACAAGAAAACCAGTAGGCCAATTTTTAAAAGGTATTATTAGTTCATGCGATTCGTTCGAGTACTTCTTGGTGTTCAAACAGTTTATTGCTTTTTGTGAATGCACTAATTAATTATAGGTTAAAGTTCCAAGTAGAACTTTATAGTGACAATGGGAACTTTATCGTGGTTTCGGAAACTTTGAGTTATCGCGACTTAGTTTGAAATATCTACAACAAATATTCTACTTAATGGTAATAATGACTTAAAGGTAATAAAAGTGTAGTTGCCGCTACTTGCAGTATAGTGACAAATTCTTCAAACACACCCTATGTAGTAAATACCACTTTAAAGTTATTTCTGTAAAAATGAGCCATATTTAGTGACAAAATATAGGACGCCATTACATTTAATTTAATTTTCTAATATTATTACAATTGTGGAATCGTCAAAAAATCACAAAAAACATAAATTAAAGCGAAACTAAACTTATACAATAAGTAGAAGTGTGAACAAAAAACATTTTTCACCAAATTTAGACATTTTTATCATTGCCTGTCCAAAAAAAAAAATGTGTTGAAAAATATATTTTGGGAGGGCGCGGTTTTTTTAAGAATCTATTGACTTCACATTTTACAGAAATATTTTAATCGTTTTGAATTTCTATGTACTTGGAGCTCGTGAATCAGCAAAGTTTTTTGTACCCCAAAAAGCGATAATATTTACTTAAACATAAAATATTACTTTTATTATAGTTGAGGAGGCTGAATAATAACGCAAGACGCTATTAAACTCTTTCTAAATATGTAATACAAAGAAAAAGCGAATACGCCAAGTAAAGTAGGCGGGAACAAATGTTATAAAGTAGCGGCTCGGGTAGCTGTGACCACGCCACTACGTCCCCGTCACGTAGTTGGAACTATCACCTTTAAAATGTTCCTCATTTTGGTAGTAGGCACGTAATGGGACGGTAACAACAACGTTCCCATTACTAGAAAACCCCAATTTTTGTTCCCAACAATAGTCGGGGGGGTAGCAAGGGGTAAAATTTTTCTGCTTGGAATTGGAGCTAACTTGGGCATTAATTAGCGTTTAACGATCTCAACGCTTGGCTCTCGCGACAAATGGCCTCGATAATGAACACCCTTGTTGGTTAAATAGCTATTGCACCATACAGTGTGGCCCAAATTGGGTATACATGTATGGGTATCTTGAAAACTATAAGAGATATAAAATTGGTTAAATGGGGAAAGTTGTAGGGTATTTAATTGCCAATTTAATGCCGCTTAGAGAACTTTTTTATCTTTTTTTGTTTTAGAGATATTAAAAAAAAATCTAAAAGTTGCATTTTCGAAAAAGTGCTGTAATTTTTTTATTTCTAAATATTTTTAAAATCTGTAAAACATTTTTAAAAAGGGAATTTTTTTTAAAGGGCAACGTATCCCTGCATTCAGTTTTTAATTTTGACGTTTCGGTTCTGAGATACCATCATCAACTTCTTTTTTTATTATGGCGGCCATTTTGTTTTTTTGCTTAATATAAAAGAACATTTTTTTCCTTTCTAGCACTCCCTAAAAATATTTTATTTTTATGTCAAAAAACGACATAGTTCATTTTTCGCTGAGTTGGCCATGACTACGGCCCATTGCCATTTGCCGTAAAAACAATTGCCTAATGCTTTAGCGTTATTTTACTGACAACACTTCAAAATATTGATATAAACATTTAACTTCACTTTATATTTTGTCTGTATTTAGTAGTTTTTGTTGTGGTCAACTTTTGATTTTCAAAAATTGCCATGGGATATACCAGTGAAGAAAAATTTGACATAATAGAATGTTATATTAAATGTAACAAAATAAAATCTTGCCACCCCCGGGGAACTGTCCCCTGAGAGACAAAGCCAAATGTAAACTTTTTGTTTTAGGCTTGTTATGAACCTTCAAACCGAGTCGAAAACCCGAATAGCTGCAACTGATATTCGTATAAAGGGGTACCATTTGGGCCCCAAAAAAATGGTCCTATAACCCTACTATTGTTCAAGGTTTAAGAGATACAGAGTACCTTTTTTGAGCTACTGTGGAGTTTTTAAAAAAGGCATAATCGCTTTTTGGGCCACTGGGGCTTATGGGGGGAACGACTACAAGTAAGATTTGCATTTAATGTAGGTGCAGTATGAGGAATTTAAATTTTTTCCCCGGGAAAAATTTTTTAAGCAAATGGTATAATTTTTTTAGATAATCACCTTATAACCATTTTTTTAAAAACCAAATAACAGGCCAAAGGTATTTAAATTTTTGGGAAGAGCATCAGATAAAGTAGAAAAAAGAACAAGTGGAATGAGGGGGTTTTTTCAAAAGGACAGGTGCTCCGCACTAATACTGGGGACGTTAAAAATCTACTAAACAAGTGTTTATTAAAGAGTTATCGCAAACCGCGGTCCTGAAAATTGGCCGGGGTCCCCTATTGTTAAAAATAAAATGATGAGTTTAAACCCCTGCAACTATAGGACAAAGTTCTGGATGTTTTAAATAAAAAAAATAGAAACACCCTTTAAAATAATTGGCATTTTTTAAAAAAAATGTAAAAAATCTTAAAAAAAAGGGCCCGTATTTTGAATAGTTTAACATAATATTATAGTTAAAAGTATTTTATTGTGTTTTTAAAAATTTATAATAAGTAAATATAAAAATTTTAGTTGTAAGCATCGATAGAACAATAGTTGGGGTTTAAAGTAATTGTTTGTAAAAATGGGCCCCCGTATTGGCCAAAATCAGCGAAAAAAGAACTTTGTTGTTTTTTGACATAAACACAAAATCTGTTGAAAAAATGCTATGCATTTTTAAAAAAAAAATGTTTTTTTTAATTAAGCAAAAAAAAAAAAGGCCCCATAAAAAAAAAATGTTGATGATGGTTCTCAAAACCGAAACGTCGAAATTAAAACTGAATGCGGGGATGCGTTGCCCAAAAATTCCCCCAAAAAGGTTTTACAGATTTTAAAAATTTTTTGAAAAAAAAAATATATAGCACTTTTTAAAAATGCAACTTTTTTTTTTTTTTAATATTTTAAACAAAAAAAAAAAAAAAACGTTTCCAAGCTTTTTGGATTGACAATTAAATACCCTACAACTTTTTTCCCCTCAACTAATTTTCTGTTTTCTTATGGTTTTTCCCAAATACACATATATGTATACCCCAATTTGGGCCCACTGTATAAATTTGTCCCAATAATACACAGCATACCCTTTTTTTTATTTTTTAAAAAATTATAAAGGAATATTAAAAAAATTTTAATTTATCATAATATTAAAAAAACCACCCCACTGGTTAACGATTCTAATTATATTTAAAAAATGAGCTAAACTTAACAACTATTAGTCAAATAATATTATTTGACACCGGAAATTTTAAATTTTAAAGTAATAATTTAGTTTAAATGGTTCTCCAAACCCCAAAATTTTTCTCTAAAAAATAAAAGGTCTAGGGCCCCCAAAAATTAAAAACTGGAGAAAAACGGTAAGGTTTTAACAAAAAACAATTTATAACTAAACTTCTAAAAAGTTGGGTAACCCTCATGGGAAAGTTTATTAAGTTTAAACCCCAAATTTTTGGCAAACTTTCAATTTTTGAAGTTTATCAAATTATCGGAAAACCAAAAGCTTTTAAAAAATTTCCATAACTGAAGTGGAAAAAAAAAAAAAAAAAATATACAATTTTAATTTATCAAAAAAAATAAAGCTAAGCAATGGTTTGATTTCTGTGCATTTAAAATTAAAACCAAAAAAAGGGATCTTTGCATTTTTTTAAATTTCATTCACTTAACTCTTGTAATTATTTTAGGATTAAGCAGTTTAAACTGTCATGATTTAAACCCCGTTATAAAATTTGGGCATTAAACGCTTTTTGGGCGAACCTCTTATACGGCCTAATTTGGGGGAAAATATAAAAAAAATTTTTAAACCATTTTATTCGTGTTAAATTAAATTATAATATTTGAATTGCGGAGTCCCAATATGGCGGATTTGGATCAGAAACCTGACTGGCTCTTTAAGAAGGCTGCGTAGTCACACACCTTGTTTCCTTACTTCATGAAAGTAATATTTTTAAACATTAACAATAAAGTACGCTTTTAGACTATACATATTATTTTTAAAAAATGTACAATTACATATTAGATAAATAACACAACCAATGGATATAAACATTTTACCAAAGGCGTCCTGAAATACTCAAACCCGGTGTTCTATTGCGACCGCCGGCATCAGATTTCGGGTCGTACAATATAAGAACAAACGGACAGATACATAAGTGGGGTTACCACAGGGAACATGTGCTACAACGTACGCCAAGCATCCCCATCTGACGGTAACGGGATCAGTAATAAAATATGGAAATATTTATTTTGATGCCCGAACAACCCCGTTCTGAAAAAGCTATGTCACAAACGTATCTATGAATTAGTTTGTAAGTTTTTAAAAAATTAAATTTGTATTTTAAAACGGCGAATAATAAAAATTTAATAACAAATATGGGTTTTTTTAAAAAATGTCTTAAAGCATATTTGCTGTTTTTTTTTTGGAAGAAAGTGTATTTAACACAACATAATTGTTCTACTAGAAAACTAGGTACGTCCCAAAAGGGTTTTTTGGGCCCATAAAAAAAAAATTTTAAAAAGGTTTGAAAAAATTTTCTTTTTTTAAATGAGACTACAAAGGCCGCAAAAATTTTAAAAAACTGTTTTTTTTTAAAACTGGGGCAAAAATTTTGTTTAAATTTTATCATCCCCCACTTTAGCATCCCCCTTTAAAACAGAACGATTAGGTTTCAAAAAAAAATTTGAACCCATTTAAAAATGTAATTCACTATTAACCAAAATTTAAAATTATTTAAAATTTTAAAATTTACTTAAATTGTAAAAGACGTGGGCATAAAAATTAGGGGTAAGTTCTGGTTAGCTATTTCTAATAGTTTTAGAATTATCAGGATGGGTTTTGAATTTAAAGCAACCTATATAGTTAAAACAATGAAGTTTACTACATGGTTTAAAAAAATATTTAGTTGTTATTAGTCACTAGACTACAAATTAACAATTTTCTAAAGAAGGTTAAAGATAGCTTTCTAGAAGTTAGATTCATATAGTTTTTTTTTACAATTTAACATAATAAGTTATTAATACGTTTTTACATCTGCAAAGGGTGTAAGGGGCTTTAAAAGAAATTTAAATATCTTGAAATTAAAATAGAAATTCACAAAAGCGTTATTTAAGAGCGAAAACTGAAATACATCTGAAAAAAAACAAGAAAAATTATGATTTTTTACAACTAAATAACAAAAGAATCGCAGAAAAAATTTAATTAACCTGGCTATTAATTACCGATTAACGATCTTAACCCCAAACGCGCTTGTTAGTTCTCACGTTAAATGGTCTCGATCATTAATACTCTTGTTGGTTAAATAGCTATTGCAATTTATTTTTTTATAGTACAAATATTATTAAGATAATAAGATGTTTCAAAATATTAAAATTTGAAATTTTTAGAATATTAGAAAAACCACCCCACTGGTTAACAATTCTAATTATATATGTAAAATAATGGGCTAAACTTAACAACTATTAGTCAAATAATATTATTTGACACCGGAAATTGGTAAAGTTTAACGTGATAAATTAAGTTTAAATAGATTCTCCAGAGACAGCAAGCGAAGCAAATTATTCGTATAATGCGTCTAAATGATAAAGGTCTAGACTTAACAACTTAAAAATCTGACGAACCAAACGGTAAGGTTTTAACAAATAAACAATTTATAATTAAACTTTAAATGTTGTGAGGTAAACATAATGAGAAAGTACATTAAGTTTACCTAATTTTAATGCAAACTTTCGGATTATCGAAG
This sequence comes from Listronotus oregonensis, assembly GCA_019359885.1. Lineage (NCBI taxonomy): Eukaryota > Metazoa > Arthropoda > Insecta > Coleoptera > Curculionidae > Listronotus > Listronotus oregonensis. The sequence continues at coordinate 872 of JAHBCN010004150.1, read as the reverse complement.
TTAATATTAAATTTATCGAAAAATGCCGAGTTGCAATGTAAAAAATTTCCATAACTAGAGTGGAAAAACAAAAAAAATTTAAAAAATACAATACCTTTTGTTTATCCAAAGACATAAAAGCCAAGCAATGGATTGATTTCTGTGCAAATGTCAAAAAAAGGGATGTTTTGCATTCATTACATTTACACGCACTCAAGTATTTTAATCATTTTTAGATTAACAGTTGCATTTATTATGATTTGAACCCGAGTGTCTCATAATAAAATGTGGACACTAAACGCTTTTTGGGCTTAAACCTTTTATTCGGCTTAATTATAATAAAACATAACTAAATTGCCCCAATACGGATGATTTGGATCAGAAACGTGATTGGCCGTTCAAGAAGGCTGCGTAGTCACACACCTTTTTTCCTTACATCATGGAAGTAATATTCCCAAACACTTATAATAAAATATGCTTTGGGACTATAAATAAATCTTAACATCTTTTTAAAGAATTGTACATACTGTTCCAAATTTGACCCTCATCATTTCGATCTCAGAAACCTGAAAAGATATAGTCTGTCTCAAAGTATACCGTGTTAGCTCTTGCCTATATTTTTGGATTATACCTGCCGACAACAATAAAACTGCGGATCGGTAGGTATTAAAGGAGAGAACATTAGGGACGGACTTTAATAATATAAAGATTTAGAATTTATTGATTATTTAGGTAAGTGTAATATCAAAATTACATTAGGAAATTAAATATATGCAAAGTTTTAATAAATTAATAACTGCATTATCTATACATATAATTTTTAATCTAAATACTAAATCTAATTTTTTTTCACTATTAGAGTCATCATTGAGATTAATTACAATAGGATTTAT